>CAXHJY010000239.1:0-72500 GCA_964016885.1 Eledone cirrhosa | reverse complement strand
GTTTAACGTCCGTGTTCCACGCTTGCATGGGTTTGGACGGGGGTAGTCCCACTTGAGGCAAGAGTGATTGTCTTGCTCGCATAGGACTGTCTGGCAGGTTTTCTACAGTTGGATGCCCTTCCTAACACCAACCACATTTACAGTGTGGGTCTGGGAGGTTTTTACCGTGTTGCCTACACGGCCACATTACAGCGTGGACTGTGTGTTTTTTTGTCGTGACACCTACACGATCTCATTTGTTTCGGCCCGGATGGCGCGGCACCAACATAACTTTACATAGGACGGGGTGGTGTGGATGGGGTGGGGGTGGTGGTGGTGGGACGGGGTGTATTTTGTTAGAGATGCCTACTGGCAAGGCGGGTCTTCTCTGTTACTGAGTACCGCCAAAGGTCTCGGTCCAGTGACATTGTCTTGGAGAGGTGTAAGTGTGTGAGGTCGGAGTTTATCAGCTCGTCCCAGGTTTTTCTAGGTCTGCCTATTCCGTGGCTACCGTCTATCTTTATTGCCCTGCACTTTGTTATACAGCTATCGACTTTCATGCGCATCACGTGTCCATACCAACGTAGCCTTCTCTCGAGTAAACAACATCTGATCCCTCTTATCTCTAATTTTTTCCTTAGTTCGTTTATGCTTTGCCGTTCACGTATATTACTGTTACACATCCAGCGGAGCATGCAAGCTTCGTTCCTCTCTAGTCTGCGTATATCCTCTGCACACAATGCCCAGGTCTCACTGCCATGCAACATTGCTGTTCGTATGCAGGCATCGTACAACCTGCCTTTCATTTTTAGGGAGAACCCTTTAGCAGCTAATAGTGGTATAAGCTCTCTGAACTTTTTCCAACCAGTTCTGACTCTAGCTACAGTACTTTCAGAGCACCCTCCCCCACTGCTGATTTTATCGCCCAGGTAACGGAAGCTGTCCACTATTTCTATAGAACCCTCTGCGCAATTGAAAGAGCTAGTATTGTGTGGGCACTTGCTGCTACTTATTGCACCAGAACACCGGCCACATGTAAAATCTATGTTCTTAGTTAGCTTACCTGTGATCCCACTACATCTTTTATGCACCCATACTTTGCATTTAGGACACAAAATGGAGTTTCTACCTACGCCTTTCCTACACACCGAGCACGACCATTTCCCAGAAGGGACCGCCGCCTTGTTTTGTTTCCTACAAACTAGAACTTTGGTCTTAGCCAGGTTAATTTTAAGTCCTTTTGACTCTAGGCCGTGCTTCCATGTTTGGAATTTCTTCTCTAGCTCGGCCATTGATTCCGCTATGAGTGTCAGGTCGTCCGCGTATAGGAGTTCCCATGGGCAGCCTGTCTTGAACTCCTCTGTTATAGCCTGAAGGGCAATAATAAATAGTAGGGGGCTGAGAACAGAGCCCTGATGGACGCCAACTTTTACGCTAAACTCTTCACTATATTCGTTGTTAATTCTAACCTTGCTGACTGTTTCTTTATACATGGCTTGTATAGCCCTCACAAGCCATTCGTCAACGCCTAGTTTTCTAAGAGCCCACCAGATAATATATATATATATACAATATAATATATATATACAATATATATATATATATATATACAATATATATATATATAATATATATATATATATATATATACAATATATATATACAATATATATATATATATACAATATATATATATATATATATATACAATATATATATATATATACAATATATATATACAATATATATATATATATATATACAATATATATATATATACAATATATATATATATATATAAATATATACAATATATATATATATATATATATATATATATATATATATATATATGTGTGTATGTACATATTTACTTAAATGTGTATATATGTCTTTGTGGATAAAGACGGGAAACATTTTCGCCCTTGAAGTATGTAGTGTAGAATACTTGATCATAGTCCATAAAATATTTAAAATGCACCACATTCACTGAAGTGGATTCCTGTTGCATTTCCCAGGTCCATTTCAGGATTTTATTACAGTTCTCTAAGCTAAGGAAACACTTAGCAATTATACACCACTAAACTGTATCTCCCCTGAGCACATATTTACTGCTGTGTAAACTAGAAGAGAGGCATTAGAATGTTGAATGTGTCACAGTATTCGTTCCAACTCTCTGTGTTCTGAGTTCGAATCCTGCTAAAATCAACTTTTCCTTTAATCCTTTCAGAGTCTGTAAATAAAATACCTGTACAATACTGGGGTCGATTCTCTTTCACTCACTTGAGAAAAATGAGTCCTACCTCTGATTCAGAGGCCCAACCTTGTCACACATTGTATCACACTAAATCTCCCTGAGCATTACATTAAGGGTACACATATCTGTAGAATGTTCAGACACTTGCATATTAATTTCATGCGCACACTGTTCCATTTATCAAATAACTGGCGCAGTCATCATCAGAACCAACAGAGATCTAACACTGTTAATTTAATATGAGATATTTATTTCATGAATTGATAATCAAATTTTTTGGGTTTTTTTCATTTCTAAATTTCAAGACTCTAGTTTCCATCTTAGGGCTATGTGGAGAAGAAACGAAATAATGGATCAGGAAGAATCTACAGCTAACCACCCTAGTGTTGGTGATGTCAAGATAGAGACACCGTGTACACTCTGTAAAGGGGTTGGTGATAGTAAGGGTATTCAGCCATATAAAACCTTCCAAACAAAGGTTGGGAGGACTCTTGAGCTACAACAAAGATATGACAACCTCCCTAGTGTTGGTGCAATGATAAAATGCACTTGGTAGTGTGCAGGATTGTATGTTAGTGAGCTGCTGGCTGTCAACCCATCTGAAAGTGCAGGAACATATGAAAGTGAGATGCAGGCTCCCAGCCCATCTGAGGTATCAGTACCCCCATTTGAATATTGATCTGATCTGTTGACGATCAATGCAAAACTTGCTAACAGGGAGAGCAAACATTAAATATTGATGATGATAATGATGATGAAGGTATTGATGATTGTAATAATGATGATGATGATGACACGACAGTGATCTGCTGCAAATAGGAAGAACTGAACTCAAGACTAAAAGCCAATAGATCACCCATCAGTTTTACAGTCCTATCACTACTGCTTACAGTGGTTAATTATAATATAACTCTTGCATCAATATCTACTTTCAATTAGATAAGACAATGTTTAAGTTCTGATGAATAAAATACCATGTATACTTGAATATAAGCTATGTCTGAGAAATGGACAAAAATCCAAACCTTATTTACGTAGAATTTGAAGTTGGTGAAAATCGTCAAAATATTGACCCCGAATATAAGCTGAGCCTTCTTCTACCATCGATTTTTGGGTCACTTATTCTTCAGTTTATATTTGAGTATATGAAAGATAGTCCTAGCCACAAACACTAACTATATATAATCCTAACCATAACTCAAATTTTGATATCAGTTTCAACCCTAACTATACTTGCCTCTATCCTTAAACATATAGAGAATTGGCTATCATTAAAACATCACATAGAATGTGCTGTAAGTTCAAATCTTTTGAGGTCAGTAAAAATAGTACCAGTCCATTACTGAGCTCTCTCCCTCTCTCTCTCTCTGGGAGAAATTGGCTGCGTTCAGACTTGGAGAGGGATGGGCCCCGCCAAGTTTAAAATGCCCAAGACATGCCATGTATCACCACAGCACCCCCTAAAACTCCATCAGGAGTTACAGGTCCATATATAGATCCTTTAAACATAACCTTAACCATCCACCTGAAAAAACAGCTCCACCCAAAGCATAACCTTAACCGTTAAATAAAAAGTTAACGGTCCATACTGTGTGTGTGTGTTTTTTTTTTATATTACTGTATTTCACTGAATGAATCAGTTAGACATATGGAATATTTATATTATGGGACTTTTTCTAAACATTTCAAGCTTGCATAGTTTTACATCCCAGGTGCACATTGAAGTTTTATGGAGAGAAAACTTCTTTAGAAAACATAAATCTAGCTAAGCTAGCTATGGAAAACTGAATTTCCATTAAGTTTCTATTTCCATTTCTTAACTAACACCTTTAATTAGAAGTAGGGAAGCCAGACTTGAAGATGTTGAGGTGTTAACAGATGAGGGAGGAATAATAATATTGAGGGGAGCAACATGAATATTTGGGGCAAAATAAACATGGTTATGATGCTATCTCTTGATCAGAATCTATGTTGGTTTATCTACCAAGGCAAATTCTACATCACAACTGTTTTCCATCTTCTCCTCAAGCTGTTCTCTACTGTTTTCTATCATTCCTACAACAGCCCCTGCTTCTCTGAACCTACTATATTTATTCCTCCACCCCACACTTAAGCATATCTGTCACACCCATCTCTCTTCCTCCCAAAACACCATACTGTCTTGTGCATATTAGTAGACACCTATTCTAAACACTGTGCTAAAATCTTTCATCTTCTGGAACTTCTTTCCTGTATATATGTCCCCGTGAAACATTAATTTAAAACTATCCAGTTAAATAAAATTGAAGTAAAACCACCACAGAAAAACCCTTCATACCACAGACTTTTCAATGGGGATCTTAGTCCAAACAGTATCAGAAGCATGATATAATATATATAATTTTTCCTGACACAACCCCAGTCAACAACTAAATAAAACACTAAACCCTTTAGCATTTAAACCAGCCATATCCGGCCAGAATTCTTTCCCCTCTTTCTGTTCAAACCAGTCATAACCGGCCACTCATACCGACGTTAAGGTATTGTTCTCAAAATACATATCAAAATCTCGTAGATTTAATATTATGTGAGATAATTATGTAAGATAAAGTGTTTACTGTAAAAATACTATAGTAAATATAGAGTAATGTAAATGCTACAGGGTTAAACACACTACACAAGATACAATTAATCAATTAAACATCAGTCTACAACAGCTGCTTCACCTGCTAGGACTAGTTGCCAAATCTACCTCAAATCAAACTCTGACATCTTAAAAATGAATAGAAGACATATGTATAGAAGATGATATAGCCCTGAATAAACTACACTGTAAAAGAAAAAGAATGGAAGATCATGGCTTGAACTTTTTCAGTATATGTCTGCTCAGCTGAGACTAAACAAGATCAACAAGAACAAACTGATACTATTCTCATGCTAGATAGCTTCATAAAGAGGAATAATTATACACATCACATATGAAATATATACATATATATATATATATATGATGAAGGCACATGGCTTAGTGGTTAGAGCATTGGGCTTGCAATCGAAAGTTTGTGAGTCCAATTCTCGGACTAGGTGATGTGTTGTTTCCTTGAGCAAGACACTTTATTTCACATTGCTCCAGTTTACTCAGCTGTAGAAATGAGATGATAGGACTGGGGTCCCTATCATTCCACTGCAAAGTGGTCATAGAGGTGCCACGGCAAAAAAGCACCCAGCCCACACTGTAAAGTGGATGTGTAGGCGCCACGGGATAAAAGCACCCATCACTCACTGTAAATGAGGTTGGTGTTAGGAAGGGCATCCAGCTGTAAAAATCAAGCCAGATCAGTTCCTGTATGAGCAAGACAAGGTCAGCCGACCGGACACTGCTTACAACAGGACAACCCGTCTAACCCATGCTAGCATGGAAGAACGGACATAAAACGGTGATGATGATGATGATGATGATGATATATATTGTAGAATTTTGTCAAAACATGTTACTTAAAGTTTCAGATAAACTCAAATGTAATGCATTAAGGTTGAGATAAAACAATACAGACATAATTATAATTATCGTTAAGACACTGAGCTTAAAATTGTTAGACATAGCTTTATTATTCAGTAGCCTCTGCAGTGTAAATATGAAATACCTACCTCTATTTTCATAATATTGAATGTCCCATCTTTTGTCATATGACACTTTAAATATATGCACACACACACAATAACAATAATAAAATATGACTCCTTGTTAAATAACACGAGATCAAGTTGAGCCAACAAAAGAGCCTCTAGAGTCACATGGCATTCTAGAAATGGCTGCCAAATCATCTTCCCCTGTTGTCTTTAAAAATGGGAAAACACATGGGGTAAATTTGTCTCAGATATGCAAAAATAATAGGTGATCACAGCTCGAATGTCTTTGATCATAGCTCTGCTCAGTCAAGGTGACAAGGGGTTAAATAACTGACTTACTGGGACCATCCCATATGATACTGCCAATCCCAAACACTGGTAATGTAACACATGATGGCTATTGTGAAGTTTTGGTGTAACACTCTAATGATTAACCAGAAGGTTTATGAGGCAACAAAGGAGCCTTGAAAACCTGCAAGAAATAGTAGCTAAATATTTCTTAAAATGCATCCTACTGTGTTAAAAAAGAAGAAATACATTAGATAATATAGACTTTGGTACACTATAATTAATATAAAGTAGCTGGGTGATCATAATTCGAACACCTTTGATCATAAATCTGTTTGATCTAGGTTGACCTGGGGTTAAAGAAAAAACAGCAAGAATACTTAAAGAGCAACAGTAATGATGGTGAAAGTTATTACTAAGAGTTATCTCTCATCCCCTTCTTTACCACTGCTATCATAATGATTTCGAAATTTGGCACAAGACCAACAATTTACTGGAAACAAAAGTCAATTATATCAATCCCAGTACTTGACTGGTACTTGATTTTATTGATCCTGGAAGGTAAAGTTGACTCAGCAGGATTTGATTGAATTCAGAAAACATAAAGACTCAAAATAAATACCACAGAGTACTTTGTCTGATGCCCCACCAATTCTGCCAATCCTTTACCATTCCAGTCATAATAATATCCAAGTCCAGATGTGACAAATGCTGTAGAGAATAGGTAGTCTTTTCCAAGGCAGCTTAGCTTATAGCCCATTATTATAAACTGATTCAAGGGGATTGGATTGGCAGAATTGATAGAGCCTCGAACAAAATGCCTTTTGGTATTTAGTTTTGGCACTTTGTGTTCAGAATTCAAATCCCGCTGAGCTCAACTTTGCTTTTCCTCCTCCTCAGGTTGATAAAATAAAGTACCAGTCAAGTACTGGGGTTGATTTAATCAACTTTGCCCTTCCCCTAAATTTGCTGGCATTGTGCCTAAATCAGAAATCAATATTATAAGCTGCTTTATTTGGACTGGTGTACTGAATTTAGTTATTATAGTCACAAATGTTTGGTTGTTGTGCCAGCTGGCCATATTCAGGTGTCTGATGTTTTAGATATTGTACTTGGAATTTCAGTTCGTTCTCATTTAATTGTCTATGCACACAATATCTTTATATTAGTTAATAAGTTATTTGTAATGTCATTTTCTTGTACCAACTAAACTAGGCACCCTGTAAAGTGGTAGTGCTAGTGCCATGACAAAAAGCACCCAGGTCCACTCTATAAGGTCCTCATCCTGGTACCACAACAAAAAGCACCAAGTTAACCCTGTAAAGTGATCTTGCTGGTGCTACAACAAAAAATACCCAGTCAACCCTGTGCTAGTGCCGCAACACAAAGCATCTAATCAACATTGTAAGGTAGCAGTGCTGGTGCCACAAATAAAAGCTCTCAGTACACATGTAAAACTGTACTTTTCATCCTTTCAAGATTAATAAAAAAGTAGTGGGGTCGATTTTCTGCTATTTCATCATATCATCATCATCTTCATTTAACGTCCATCTTCCACGCTAGCATGGGTAAGACGGGAGTTGTCCCACTTGAGGCAAGGTTGGTCGGGTGACTGTGTCTCGCTCATATAGGACTATCTGGCAGGTTTTCTACGGCTGGATGCTCTTCCTAACACCAACCACATTTACAGTGTGGAACTGGGAACTTTTTACCGTGTTATGTACACGGCCACATTACAGCGTGGACTGTGTGTTTTTTTTTGTCGTGACACCTACACGATCTCAATCTCATTATCTCATTTATTTGGACTGGAAGTTGTGGTACCAACTTTACAGAGAGATGGTGGTGTTGGTGAAAGTGGGAGGATAGGGTAGTAGGGGTAGTGAATTGGGGTGTATATTTGGTTAAGAGGTGCCTACTGACTGTAGGTTTCACTTTGTACATAGGCAAGGCAGGTCTTCTGTATTTTTATTAAATTCTCTTCCTCTCTATTGCTCTCTCCCATTCTTTAGAAGAAATTAGCTATGTTCCAACCTGGAGAGGGATAGGCTCTGCCAGGTTTAGAGTGCTCAAGACACAGTGTGTGTCATTACAGTGCCCCAGCAGCTTCATCAGGAGTTAAGGGGTTTTTTTTTTTTACTATATCAGTGTTATTGAGAAAGGTATGTATGTTACACAAGCTTATTTCTTTTCCTTTATAAATCTGCAGCTTCATACCCATACAAGAAATCAATACTGAAGTTCGGAAATGACTATAAAATGATAATAAATCAGAGACAATAAAGTGTTAGTCAGAGAAAGATAGACGATTGATAATACACACATTCTCCAATATATAATTGAGATATAATTGACAGAGATTTATTGTAGTTTTATAGACTTTGTAAGCATCTATTACAACTAAACAGTCTGCAAACCAAGAAGGGAACATTTATATACTTGCACAACCTGCTAGAAGTAGCAGTCAAATCCTACTCAAATCAAACCCTAGCCTTCTTAAACTAGGAAATTATTTAATGTAGTTCCCTAAAAAGATGGAATGGTCATTGCTGCAAAGCTTTTGGTCATTCATTTGCTTAATTAAGGTTGACCTAAGACTAAACAATAGCAACAATAACTAAAAGCAAAGTTTCAGAGTCATTAGAGCAACAGATTAAATACCTTCCAATATTTATTCCAGTACTTTTCATTCTAAATACAAATCCCACCAAAGTACCTTTCAGAGGCCATTAAGATTGTCCAGAGGGGTAACTTCGAACAATTGTTAAAGCAACAGACAGTATACCTTGTGGTATCTGTTCTAGCCCAGCAGGTCTGAGTTCAAGTTAACAAACATCAGATCATAAAAAAAGATGACACGATGAGACTAGGCACCATATTGCTAATACTTCACACCAACAATATCATACCAACAATATCATATCAACAATGTCATACCAACAATGCCATACTAGCAATGTCATAAGAACAATGTCATACCAACAATGTCACATTAATAATGTTATACCAACAATGTCATACCAACAATGTCATACCAACAATGTCATACTAGCAATGTCATAAGAACAAGGTTATACCAACAATGTCATACCAACAATGTCATAAGAACAATGTCATACCAACAATGTCACATTAATAATGTTATACCAACAATGTCATACCAACAATGTCATACTAACAATGTCATACTAGCAATGTCATAAGAACAAGGTTATACCAACAATGTCATACCAACAATGTCATACGAACAATGTCATACTACCAATGTCATAAGAACAATGTCATACCAACAATGTCATACCAACAATATCACATTAATAATGTCATACCAACAATGTCATACCAACAATGTCATACTAGCAATGTCATAAGAACAAGGTCATACCAACAATGTCATACCAACAATGTCATACGAACAATGTCATACTACCAATGTCATACCAACAATGTCATACCAACAATGTCATACCAACAATGTCATACCAACAATGTCACATTAACAATGTCATACCAACAATGTCATACTAACAATGTCATACTAACAATGTGATACCAACAATGTCATAACAATGTCATACCACCAATGTCATACCAACAATGTCACATTAACAATGTCATAACAACAATGTCATAACAACAATGTCATAACAATGTCATAACAACAATGTCATAACAACAATGTCATAATATCATACCAACAATGTCATACCAACAATGTCATACCAACAATGTCATACCAACAATGTCATACCAATAATGTCATATGAATAATGTCATATGAACAGTGTCATACTAACAATGTCATACCAACAATGTCACAGTAACAATGTCATACCAACAATGTCATACCAACCTTCTCATACCAACAATGTCAAATCAACAATGTCAAACCAACAATGTCATACCAACAATGTCATACCAACAATGTCATAACAATGTCACAGTAACAATGTCATACCAACAATGTCATACCAACAATGTCATAACAACAATGTCACAGTAACAATGTCACAGTAACAATGTCATACCAACAATGTCATATCAACAATGTCATACCAACAATGTCATACCAACAATGTCATAACAACAATGTCACAGTAACAATGTCATACCAACAATGTCATATCAACAATGTCATATCAACAATGTCATACCAATAATGTCATACCAACAATGTCATACCAACAATGTCATATCAACAATGTCATACCAACAATGTCATGCCAACAATGTCATACCAACAATGTCATACTAGCAATGTCATAAGAACAAGGTCATACCAACAATGTCATACCAACAATGTCATGCCAACAATGTCATGCCAACAATGTCATGCCAACAATGTCATACCAACAATGTCATACCAACAATGTCATATCAACAATGTCATATCAACAATGTCATACCAACAATGTCATACCAACAATGTCATACCAACAATGTCATAACAATGTCATACCACCAATGTCATACCAACAATGTCACATTAACAATGTCATAACAACAATGTCATAACAAGAATGTCATAACAACAATGTCATAATATCATACCAACAATGTCATACCAATAATGTCATATGAATAATGTCATATGAACAGTGTCATACTAACAATGTCATACCAACAATGTCACAGTAACATTGTCATACCAACAATGTCATACCAACCTTCTCATACCAACAATGTCAAACCAACAATGTCATACCAACAATGTCATACCAACAATGTCATACCAACAATGTCATAACAACAATGTCACTGTAACAATGTCGCAGTAACAATGTCATACCAACAATGTCATACCAACAATGTCATAACAACAATGTCACAGTAACAATGTCACACCAACAATGTCATATCAACAATGTCATATCAACAATGTCATACCAACAATGTCATACCAATAATGTCATACCAACAATGTCATACCAACAATGTCATACCAACAATGTCATATCAACAATGCCATACCAACAATGTCATGCCAACAATGTCATACCAACAATGTCATACTAGCAATGTCATAAGAACAAGGTCATACCAACAATGTCATACCAACAATGTCATACCAACAATGTCATGCCAACAATGTCATGCCAACAATGTCATACCAACAATGTCATACCAACAATGTCATACCAACAATGTCATATCAACAATGTCATATCAACAATGTCATACCAACAATGTCATACCAACAATGTCATACCAACAATGTCATACCAACAATGTCATGCCAACAATGTCATGCCAACAATGTCATGCCAACAATGTCATACCAACAATGTCATACCAACAATGTCATAACAACAATGTCATACCAACAATGTCATACCAACAATGTCATATCAACAATGTCATACCAACAATGTCATATCAACAATGTCATATCAACAATGTCATACCAACAATGTCATACCAACAATGTCATAACAACAATGTCATACCAACAATGTCATACCAACAATGTCATGCCAACAATGTCATACCAACAATGTCATACCAACAATGTCATATCAACAATGTCATACCAACAATGTCATACCAACAATGTCATACCAACAATGTCATACCAACAATGTCATACCAACAATGTCATACCAACAATGTCATCCCAACAATGTCATAACAACAATGTCATACCAACAATGTCATACCAACAATGTCATAACAACAATGTCATATCAACAATGTCATACCAACAATGTCATACCAACAATGTCATACCAACAATGTCATGCCAACAATGTCATACCAACAATGTCATACTAGCAATGTCATAAGAACAAGGTCATACCAACAATGTCATACCAACAATGTCATACCAACAATGTCATGCCAACAATGTCATACCAACAATGTCATACCAACAATGTCATACCAACAATGTCATACCAACAATGTCATGCCAACAATGTCATGCCAACAATGTCATACTAACAGTGTCATACCAACAATGTCATACCAACAATGTCATACCAACAATGTCATGCCAACAATGTCATACCAACAATGTCATACTAGCAATGTCATAAGAACAAGGTCATACCAACAATGTCATACCAACAATGTCATACCAACAATGTCATATCAACAATGTCATCTCAACAATGTCACAGTAACAATGTCATACCAACAATGTCATACCAACAATGTCACAGTAACAATGTCATACAAACAATGTCATATCAACAATGCCATATCAACAATATCATACTAACAATATCATAACAACAGTGTCATAACAGTGTCATACCAACAATGTCATACCAACAATGTCATACCAACAATGTCATATAAACAATGTCATATGAACAATGTCATACCAACAATGTCATATAAACAATGTCATATGAACAATGTCATACCAACAATGTCATACAAGAATGTCATACAACAATGTCATACCAACAATGTCATACCAACAATGTCATACCAACAATGTCATACCAACAATGTCATGCCAACGATGTCATACTAACAGTGTCATACCAACAATGTCACATTAACAATGTCATCTCAACAATGTCATCTCAACAATGTCATCTCAACAATGTCATACCAACAATGTCATACCAACAATGTCATATAAACAATGTCATATGAACAATGTCATACCAACAATGTCATATAAACAATGTCATATGAACAATGTCATACCAACAATGTCATACAAGAATGTCATACAACAATGTCATACCAACAATGTCATAACAACAATGTCATACCAACAATGTCATACCAACAATGTCATCTCAACAATGTCATCTCAACAATGTCATCTCAACAATGTCATAACAACAATGTCATACCAACAATGTCATACCAACAATGTCATACCAACAATGTCATGCCAACAATGTCATGCCAACAATGTCATACTAACAGTGTCATACCAACAATGTCACATTAACAATGTCATCTCAACAATGTCATACCAACAATGTCATCTCAACAATGTCATACCAACAATGTCATACCAACAATGTCATACCAACAATGTCATACCAACAATGTCATACCAACAATGTCATGCCAACAATGTCATGCCAACAATGTCATACTAACAGTGTCATACCAACAATGTCACATTAACAATGTCATACCAACAATGTCATACCAACAATGTCATACCAACAATGTCATACCAACAATGTCATACCAACAATGTCATACCAACAATGTCATAACAACAATGTCATACCAACAATGTCATACCAACAATGTCATGCCAACAATGTCATACTAACAGTGTCATACCAACAATGTCACATTAACAATGTCATCTCAACAATGTCATACCAACAATGTCATCTCAACAATGTCATACCAACAATGTCATAACAACAATGTCATACCAACAATGTCATACCAACAATGTCATACCAACAATGTCATACCAACAATGTCATACCAACAATGTCATGCCAACAATGTCATACTAACAGTGTCATACCAACAATGTCACATTAACAATGTCATCTCAACAATGTCATACCAACAATGTCATCTCAACAATGTCATACCAACAATGTCATCTCAACAATGTCATACCAACAATGTCATACCAACAATGTCATAACAATGCCATACCATAATGTCATCTCAACAATGTCATACCAACAATGTCATAACAATGTCACAGTAACAATGTCATACCAACAATGTCATACAACAAATGTGATACCAACAATGTCATACCAACAATGTCATATGAACAATGTCATACCAACAATGTCATAACAACAATGCCATACCAACAATGTCATCTCAACAATGTCATACCAACAATGTCATAACAACAATGTCACAGTAACAATGTCATACCAACAATGTCATATCAACAATGTCATACCAACAATGTCATAAAAATGTCACAGTAACTATGTCATACCAACAATGTCATAACAATATTGTATCAACAATATCACATCCTGGATGTTCTACAAGATCAATATTTGGTGAGACGAGATGGCATCTATGTCTTCTTGCAACTCATGGGTACTTACAATCTTTATCGAATGCATGTTAGATACTACCAAGTTCTACTCAATTGTGAGGGAAGGTTGTAGTTAATCAGCAGTAATGTAATCTGAGTTATGGTATTTCATCCTGTTGTGTAATATTTTCCTACATTTTCATGAGTTCTTTCTATTCATGCATTTGTCCATTGCAGTGATTCTCAACCAGTGTGCCGCGAGATCTTCCTAGGTGTGCCGCAAAATTTTGAACGGCACACTAAGAACAAAAATATTATATATGAAACAGTTAATAAATATATATGAAAAATATTATTTTTCATATATATTTAGCCAGGTGTGTCGCTATCTTTTGATGTGTTCCAAGGTGTGCCATTGGCAAAAAACGTTGAGAACCACTGGTCCAATGCTTAATCAGTATTTGATCTGGCTCTTTACATACTGAGTTTGAATCTTGCCAAAGGTTACTTTTGCTTTTCATCCTTCTGGGGGTCAATAAAATAAAGTATTAATCAAGTACTGGGCTTAATTTAATCAACATTGCCCTTTCCCTATTTTCTTGTTTCGTGCATAAATTTGAAATCCTTATTAATATATGTGTTGCAGACAAATCTGTCTCCTTTCTTTCAATCCGTGTCTGAAGATAATTAGTTTGAGTTAATTGCCTCACTAAATCACTAACTTCACAAAATGTAGCTGCAGCACTCATGAAGTCTCACATTAATTTCATTTCATGATGACATAGGCAAGTGTCTTCTACCATAGTCTTAAGTTGATCCAAACATTGTGGATAAAATTGGATATATGGAAACTGTGCAGATACATTATACACATATATAAAACTAAAACCATATATACCTTAACTAGAACATAAACAAATCTAAACCAAACCCATGCTCTCCATGAACTCAAGTAAACACAAATCATAATCCTACAATGAACCCTACCCATCATACCATACCACACCAGCTACAAATTAAAATCAAACACGTCCTTTAAAAGCCTACCTTGGCCTTCTCAGTTAAACAAAAATCAACCTGCTCCAATTACTGGTATGAAGGAGAAGGACATTGTCAGGCTGTAGCTATCACAACACACAGTTTCTATATTACTCTGCAGTGACTACTACTACATTGCATAATTGGCATCTAATTCAAATTCCAATCTTGTCCCGCAATAATTCCTACTTGAGAATTACGTTATGGGTATACGTGTCTTGGAATACTCAACCACTTGGATGTTAATACAATAAATAGGTAGTTCAGTTGATGGAGCTACAATATTCATCATTGAGACTGACAGAGATCCATTTACTTTTTTTATATACCATAAGTTTATCCTATGGCTTGGTTAAGATGAAAGTTATAGGCCCCACATCAGAGGAACTTGGCCTGGCTAACGCTAACATTTTATAAAGAAAAAAAGACAAAAGAAATAAACAAAGAAAAGAAATGTTTTCAGAGTAAAGCTAACATTATTTTATAAAGTATCTCTTAAGATAACATAAACAGAATAAACTGAAATGAAGACAATAACAGATTTCTGTTTTAAATTATGGTGTCTTTGTTCAACTAATTCCATAATGAAATGTGTATAAAGAGGGCTGACTGCTTTGGTGCAATGTCTTTTAAGTAGCGAAAGGGGAGCACAGAGGAGATATAGATAAGAGATCTGAAAAATAGATGAAATCTCTATATTTTCATACCTTTCAAGATCATCATCATTAAGGTAAGTTAGAGTAATAAGGGGTGGTGGGGAAATCCTCATAGACACACACACACTACATACATACATACATGTGCATATCTATATATCTACATAATTATCTCTCTCTCTCTCTCTTAATTTATACATATATATTATCACCATCATCATAATTTAACATAATTTATCCATGCTGGCATGGATTGGACTATATATATATATACATGTGTGTGTGTGTGTGTGTGTACAAGCTCACACGTGTATAGCTGTTCTTTCCATATGCCTCTCTAGAAATATATATATCTACTATATAAATATTTGTGTGTGTGTGTATATATACATATATATAATATATACTTATATACATAGATACATTTACACACATACACACACACATATATATATATATATATATATATCATCATCATCATCATTCTCATTTTAATGTCCGCTTTCCCTGCTAGCATATATATATATATATATATATATATATATATATATACATACAACAACAACAACAACAATAAAAATAACAATAATGATGGTAATTATGTGAAATAAAATAAATATATTCCGGAACCATCTGAACCTTGGAAAATATTAGAATGGATAAAAACTTAGATCTCCCTGATAATTTCTTTAAATTGAAAACACATGCAGAAATTTATTTTGTTCTGGTTCTGAATGCTTTTATGTGTGTATGTGTGTGTGGATGTATGTGTGGTTGTGAGGGCTCATGCATGTGTATGTATGTATGAATATGTGGAGATGTGTATGTGTACATCTGGGGACGGTGTGTGTGTTGTCTGCATGTGTGCATATATGTATACGTAAGGATATGTGTGAGCATGTGAGAACCTACACATGTATATTTGCATATGAACATGTAAAGTTGTGTATGTGAACATCTAGGGACATATATTTGTGCATGTGTGTGTGTGTGCTCATGTGTGTGTGTGCTCATGTATGTGTGTAGTGTATGTGTATGTATGTGTATTCATGTGTGTTTTTTGCGTATCTGTGTGTGTGTGTGTGTGTGCATGTGTATGGATGCGTATATACATATGTATGTTTGTGTGCTTGTGTATGTGTGAATGTGTGTATGTGTATGTGTATGTGTATGTGCATGTGTGTGTGTGTGTATGTGTGTATGGGTATGTGTGTGTGTGTGCGTGTGTGTTAGTGAATGTGTGTGTATGCATGCAGATGTATGTGTATGTGTATGCATGTGCGTGTATGTACATGTGCAAGTGTGTGTATATGTGTGAATGTGTGTGTGTATGTGTACGCCTGATGTGTGTGTATGTTTATGCGTGTGTGTATGTGTGTATATGTGTGTGTGTGTGTATGTAGATGTGTATATATGTGTTAACAGCTGTTTGTTATTCGTTGAAGAAGAGACAGTGGATCACTCTGACAGAGAAAAAAAATGAGAAAACAAACTGTAACAGCTTCTGATGCACCCACATGCATGTGTATATGTATGCCTTTGTCAATGTGTGTATATGCTTTGTAATGCTATGTGCGTTTGTGTTTGCATAATGTGTGTGTATCTGTGTGCTTACATTGTGGTATGTGTATGCCAGTATGTGGACGTATGTAGGTCAAAGTATGTATGTATATGTGCATGGATGCATGTGTATGTATGCATGTATATATGTACGTATATATGTATGTAAGTAAGTATGTATGTATACATGCATGCATGTATGTATGTATGCATGCATGCATGTATGTATGCATATGTATATGTATGTATATAAGTATGCATTTATGTATGTATGTATATATATGTATGTATATATGTATATATTATCCAATGATGTTGACTTGTTCTTCTCTTTGGTAAATATCATCTCGGTTAAGAGAGTGGGACTGGCTTTGTGCAGTGCCTTTGCTCACTATAAAAGCTTCACGACACAGGCATTGCTTTATATCTGGAGATCTCTCTGCACTTGTCGTCACATGGTACCATGGGCCCAGCACTATGTGTCAATAATTGTCACAAGTGTAGTGTTTGTACCAGAGTTTTCAAGTCGCTGGCTGGACTAAAAAGTCACACTCGTTCAGCATATCGGTAGGGGTTCTCCTACATGGATATAAAGTAGTGGCCGTACTCGGAAATGAGTTGGCAGCCACCATATATGTATGTATGTATGCATGCATACATATGTGTATGTATGTATGTATACTTGAATGAATTTATATATGTGTGTGTGTATCCATCCATCTATCATAAGCCTGCTGCCATGACATACAGCATGTCTGGTGCATCTTTAAAAAACCCTGGTGAAACCTATTTTTGTGCAGAGATAACCCCAATCTCTTCTTCTTCTCAGAAAAAGAGAGAGAGGGGGAGAGGGAGGGAAAGACGAGAAAAAAAGAGAGATAGAGAGAGAGAAAGAGAATTGATCCCTTGTACTTCATTTATCGGTTTTAAATGGATAAAAGACAAAGTTGACCGTGGTAAGATTTAAACTCAGAGAGCTGAGATCCGAAACATATACCTCAAGGCATCCTAACTGATATTCAAATGAAAGTCTATTCACCACCTACATGTATGTCTGTGTGTATGAGTATATATGTATGCATATGCACATATATATGTGTATGTATGCGTGTATGTATATGCACATATATGTATATGTATGTATGTGAGCATGTAAACATATATGTATATGCACGTATATATGTGTATGCATGTATGTATATATGTATATATATATGTACAAATATGTACAAGAAACGAAGCAGGCTGTGTGGTTACTGTAAAGTGTAAGATGGTAATATGGACGAAACAAGAGAAGAAACCCTTCATCAGCTGTTAACTGCAGCACTATAGATGTTTCAGCACTTAAAACTAGACATCGAAATCAATCAGCAGCGCGCCCAAGGCCTTTTATCAATCAAAAGGCCTTGAGGGAAAGAAAAGATAGTGAAGAGAGAGGAAGAAAGAGAAAAAAGGAAAGAGGAAAAAACGAAGTAAACTAACTGAATGGAGGGGGACACAGGACAATGGCACATGCAGGTGAGTAACTGAGGAGAAAATAGAATAAGTTACAATGAACCGATTGGACTTAAGTCCTGTGGTCAATATAACTGCAGAGCGAGGTTTTTCTGTGCGATCTCAGCAAAGTGAGTGCAGAGAGAAGGAGAGACAGACGGAGAAGGGAGATAATCCAAAAGGGGTTTACGACATGTGTGAAACCAGGTGGAAAACGAGCAGATGAATAGAGAGAGAGGGGGAGAGAAAGAGAGAGAGAAAAGGAAGAGAGAGAAGGAGAGAGTCGATATGAAAGCGTGGTGGGACAACAAATTGAGCAAAACAGGTAGAGGAGGGGGGGGGGTCACCGCGGTAAATACAAATTACAAGAAACGAAGCGGACTGTGTGGTTACTGTAAACAAAGTGTAATATGGATGGTATGTATATATGCATGTATATATGTGTATGTATGTATGTATGCATGCATGCATGCATGTATGTGTATGTGTATGTATGTATAATTTTATACTAAACTGCCAAACTATTTGTTAAATATGTAACTGTACATATACAGTACAAAGTATTAACTGAGACTATGGAAATATACATATAAATATCAACATTGAGTATACAGATATGTAGGCATATCAAAGAGGGAATGTATGAGCAAGATGGGGTTGTTCCAACCATGACAACTCCTTCAACTGAAGCCAGTGTGGAAAACAGACATATAATGATGATGCCAACGATGATGATGATATGTGCTTTACCTCCAGAAACGTTTTTTCTTTGCTCTTCTTACTCTTGTCTATCTTTCTATTTCTTTCTTTTATCTTTTATTTTAACATATGATGAAGGACCAACGTCCAAAACTTTATAACTTTTCCTACTATACCAAACGTTAAACTAATATATATATATCTTCATTGTTTTGTATCATTTCCCTGTATTGTTTTTTGTTTATGGAAAATAGACATTAAATGATGATGATGATGATTTATATACCATTATGCAAACACACATAAATGTGTTTGCATAATGGTATGTTTGTCTATTTTTTAGTATATGTATATAGGAAGACGTTTAGCTCAGGACATTTCTGATTTAGTAGACCTATGATCAGAAGCACATCAGCTATGTCTTTCCTGTCTTTTATTTAGGCATAATGTACCTAGGACTACATTCTCTAATGTCTCCTTCATTTCCTAAGATGGTATGGGGAGTGAGATTTAAAGGATTTTGGGCTGCTATTTCTAGCAAGCCAAGTGTCTATGCAAGGGCTTCCTATTTAACTTGTATATGCATGTATTTATCTGAGAATGTATGTGTTTGTCAGTACATATGTGTACATTGCAGATGTTTGAACGTATGTATGTGCACGTGTACTTTTATATTTGTGTGTAAATACTTTATATATATATATACATATATATATCATTATGGTGGATTGGCAGTATCGGTAGAGGGTCGGACGCTATGCTTTGATGTATAGAGTTACGGCCCTTGCCATTCTGAGTTCAAATCCCGCCAAGGTTAACTTTGCCTTTCATCCTTATGGAGTCAATAAAATAAAGAACCAGTAATGTACTGGGTAATTGCTGGCCTTGTGCCAAACGTAGAAACAATTATCATCATTATATATATACATATATATATATATATAGAGAGAGAGAGAAAGATATATATATATATATATATATAGAGAGAGAGAGAGAGAGAGAGAGAGAGAGGGACGATGCTGATTTCTAAAGACATATGCTTGAAATCTGTGTGTGTATATGTGTTTGAGAGTTAATGTGTAGATACTGTACTGTACTATAGGGTGTATATATGTATATATAAATGTGCATACATACAGGTGCATGTACATATGTGGATCAAATATTTTTGTTTGTGTGGTTGCAGGTGTGTATATATGTTTGTAAATGTGTTTCAAATATGTGTGTGTGTGTGTGTGTGTGTGTGTGTGTGTGTGTGTGTGTGTGTGTGTGTGTGTGTGTGTGTGTGTGTGAATGTATTATAATATATTTATATATGTATTCAATAATTTTCTGTTTCAAAACGCATGAATGCGTGTATAGTGTGAATATATGATTTCAGATTTGTATATGAATATTCTCAATGTGTCAGAATGTGTGTATGTGTGTATGTGAGTATGTGTGTATGTGTATGTACATGCATGAATATATGTTTGTGTTTTTTGTCTCGGATAAAATGATAGCAGGTCCCCACCCCCAATCCACTACAAAAAAAAAAACACCACAGATGATAGATAGAGAAGTTTTATTGTAGCAACACTCATATAGTCTGATTGCATTAGATTGTTTTGAAGATATACAAACAATAACACAGATGCACCACCACCACCACCCAAACCCACCACCAATACCTCACCACCACACCAAACCCACCATTAACCCCCCCCCCCCATGTCCAGCACCACCACCACCACAACCACCACCATCACCACCATCACCCCAAACCCACCAGTCCACCGCCAGCACCATCATCGTCATTATCATCATCATCAGTAGTATTTTTTACTGTAGATTTCTTTTCCAGTAAAAATCTCCACATACAGTCGTTGTTGTTTAGCCCCAGGTCAGCCACAATCAGGTAAACCTATGATGAGAGATGCAGGCATGGTTGTGTGGTTTAAAAGTTCTATTATATGCTTCCTGGCAAAGTCGCACTCTCCTGAACCTTGGGCAAATGCCTTCTATCATAGCCCCTTGCTGATCAATACCTTCTGAGCGGAATTTGGTAGAATGAAACTGTGCAGAAGCCCATTGTATATATATTTCTACTTCAGACATCACGGATCTCCTTACTTACATGTATAACCTACTTTTCAATTATATAAACTGTAATTATGCTGCCAGCAAGATTTATACAACCTACAGTTGAAACTAAACACAATAATGTATTTAGTTTACTTTCAGCCAAATAACATCTAAAACCATAATTAACCTTTTAGATACCAATCTGCCCAAAACTGCCTCTGACTCTATAAAAACAAAACCACCCATTTTAAAAGATTCCTATTTAAATTAAAATCTTTTTTTTCAATTACTTAATCCTTTAGCATTTAAAACAACCATATCTGGCCAGAACTCTCTCACCTCTTTCTGTTCAAACCGGCTGTAACTGGCCACTCATACCAATGATAAGGTATTGTTCTCAAAATAAATAACATCAAAATCTCATAGCTTCAATATTATGTGAGATAAAGCCTGTACTGTGAAAATACAATAGTAAATATAGAGTAATGTAAATGCTAAAGGGTTAAAGTCATATGAAACCAAGATAAGCTCTAGCCTGTTGAGCCTCTCAGCTAGAGAAAGATCTTATAATATCAGACAGTACAGAAATGTTTAAGTCTAAATCAAAAGAAAAAACATATTGGTATGAAAACACATCATACATTTTAACCAGTCCTTAGATAACAAGGGTTTCATCTTCATTAAGTGTTATAACCAGAAAGTAAAGCCACAGTGTAGTCTAATATCTCAGCTTCATCTGTATCTTACCAGCACCCTATGATGCTCACACAATGGAGAGGTTATAATCATCATCATCATCATCCTTGTTGTCTGTTTTTCCATGCTTGCATGGGTTGGATACATTTAATATTTATTTCTAATTTAAGCACAAGGCCAGCAATTTTGGGGAAAGGGCAAGGTTGATTAAATCAACCCCAGTACTTAATTGGTTGTTTATTTTATCAACCCCAGAAGATGAAAGTTAAAGTTGACCTTGTCAGGATTTGAACTCAGAATGTATAGACCCAGAACAAATATAACAATGGCAATGTTTACCAATTCTGCCAATCCACCACTCAGTTCTACTATGTTCAATATTAACCAACAGTAATATGAACATTAATTTCAGTAAGCTATTTCGGTGTGAGTTTATGTGGCAGAATCTTTGGTAGAGCATCAAATAAAATGTCTTTGGTATTTTAGTTATCGCCCTTTATAATCTGAGTTCAAAACCTACTGAGGTCAACTTTACCTTTCATCCTTATTCAGTTGATAAAATAAAGCAATAGTCAAGTACTGATGTCAATTTAATATTCCTGTAAAGCATCCTAGATATGAATAGAATTATAATAGAAAACTAATCCTCTTTATCTCCAATAGTACATGAGATCACATCATTATCATCATTATTATCATGATCATCCTAATCATCCCCATCATCTTCATGTAATGTCCATTTTTCCCTGCTAGCAAGCAAGGGTTGGACAGGCCACCAAAGACGAAGTCAGTACTTAGCTGGGCTACTGACCTCACAGACAAGCCAGTGGGTAAATCTCACATATGTTGCACCTACTCTACAGAGTGTACTGGCTGAGTTTTATTGCATAGCCAGTATTAGGGAAGTTATGTTTTTGATGCAACTGAAGAGTCTTCTTGGCCCTTTCTTTGGTAAAGTGCCTTTCCTATCACCAAGTACTGTACAATCTTTTTTAAAACCCTCTTTTTTTTTCTGTCTTAGGTAGTGCACTGAGCTGCTCACAAAAACATTATCCTCTCAATCAGGTCAATTTGTACAATTATGCGTGTAGCAATTAAAATGTTCCAGTTCTCAGTGTCCAGATGCTGTCTGATATAACACAATTATTGAATTATGAACAAAGTCTGTGAACTGGAATCAGAATAACTAAGTTATAAAAATTAATAACCAAACTGTAACACTCACACACATATTATACACACACACACACACACACACACACACACACACACACATACTGTATATACATATATATATATATATACACTTGTGTATAAGTACCTCCAGTAGTTAAGTCAAACCTCCATTTTGCATTCAACATTTAAAATGTATCATATATTTTGAATTGAGATTTTGTAAGTCCTAAGGATAAATCACATGCTGGTGTTGTATTTCATATTCTTATGGAGAAAGGTGCAACGTATACAAAAACACATATACACACACATACATGTGTGTTTGTATATATATGCAAACATAGAAAAGCAGATATAAAATGGTGATGATGATAATAATGATGATGATTACCCCCCCCCCCCCCACACACACACACACACACATATATATATATATATAACCAGTATTATATTGACTAATGTTTGGTCACTTTTACCGACAAGGTGTAAAATGTTATAACAATAGAGCTTGAATAATTGTGGGAAAGTTTCATGTATATTTCCATAAATAGCTTTGATTGTTGATCTGTGATTGCTGCTGCTGCTACCACTGTTAAATTGATCTGTATACATTTCTTGCATCCAATATTATATTTAAAATTTAAAAAAAAAAAAATTATCCACTTTAACATCAAACATTTTCACAATTGATTATATATAAATAAATCAATACAAATACTATTATATAAATCAAGAGAGATGTTGATATTGCTTTTACCTCAGTAAAACTCAATCTCTTAGATGCCAGACAAGAGTTAATGTATCTAGCACTCTACTGTACTTTGTATATTGGGAGAGGGGCAAAGTTGCTTAGATCCACCCAGTACTTCACTGATACTTTGTTTTATCAATCCTGGAAGGATAAAAGGCCAAGTTGACCTCGGTAGGATTTAAATTCTAAATCTAAAGAGCCAGAACAAATCTCACAATGGCATTTTATCTCTGACACTCTACCAATTCTGCCAATCCACTACCATTAGTTGTAATTTATATATTGGTATCCTCCTTATAGTAGCAAAGTTGAACTACTATCCACCCTCATCCCAAATTCCTTTATAAACTGTCAGGATGTTTACAAGATGCTCCTATTTTCTGATGAAGTCAAATATACTAATCATTAAATTACAATAGTAGTGGCTGCAATAAATATTTACAATACAACTGGTACAGACCTGCAGCATCATATAGGCATCATCATGACATACAGTGTTACCTGAGCATTTTAAAACCTGGCAGAGCTCATTTCCTCTTCCGTTCTCAACACAGCTGATTTCTGCCAATGAAGGATAGAGAGGAAATGAGAAAAAAGTATAGAAGAATTGAACCCCAGTACTAGACTGATACTTTTTTTTATCAACCTCAAAAGGATGAAAGGTAAAGTTTACCTTGATGGGTTTTGAACACAGAGTGCAGACAGCTGGAAGAAATACTACAAAGCATTCTATCTGACATTCTAATGGGAAGAAATACTACAAAGCATTCTATCTGACATTCTAATGGGAAGAAATACTACAAAGCATTCTATCTGACATTCTAATGACTCTGCCAATTTGCCACCCTACAATATAACTTCTTCTTGAGTCATTCCTCTATCGAAGGTGAAACATGCACACAGTTCTTGTTCCAGACTTCCCAACCTCATCGCAGCAAGAAGATCCTGTTCAGTGAGGCTAGCATTCCTTGCCAACAGAGTCCTGGTGGTTATATTTGGACATCCTACTCGGCACTTTGCATCTAGTGACAGTTATGAAAGTGTTAAAGTAGATATACCCATTAAAAAAACAGCAACACTGCCACCTGGCTGATTCAGCAATGGCTGTTTACTTTAGCTACGTCCATATTTAGAGCCAATTGATTCAGTCAGGTTCTCTATAGTCACTTATATGATAATAGGCTGATCAAGATACTCTCATGGAATGACCAAATGAGGTGTATTTTTCAACATAGTCCCTAGAAAGAAACAATGCAGTTATTAACTAGAAGAGTTTAAATTAATGCATACAAGATTTCACAGCTCTAGCATCACTCCTTCATAGTCAGCCTATGAACTTTGCTGCCTACCCTGATACTACAAAAAAGAAACGCAGCCAACTTTGTTGTTGTGTATGGATTGGATATATTTTGTTGTGCTTCTGGCACTAAAGAAGTTGTACCCTGCAAGAGGATGTGATCATTTTATTACTGTATTTCTAATGAAATACTTTGTATTTTAATTAATGAATGAAGAATTGGGGAAGGATTTACTAAAATTATAATTTCATTAAGGAGGAATTTATAACATAGCAAAATGTTCTTATATAAAATTATGTTGGAATGTTTTAACTTAAATAGGAACCCTTTAAAATGGGTGGTTTTGTTTCATAGAAACAGGATGTTTGGGGCCAGTTGGTATCCAAAAGGTTAAAATTCTCCTCTACCCTGTATCAGCTTTTATTTAGAGTTACAACCCTCAAAGACAGGTAGCCTATGATGCAGTTACAAGAGTCCATGTCTCACATATTCTATTGTTAGTATGGTTTTTACCCTGTATCAGTTCATATTCAAAGTTACTGCCCTCCCTCGAGAGCTTGTAATGTGACTTGCATCTCATTGGAATCTATACATAATATTTTATCTGAACATTCATTTGATTTTTACAGCTAGATGTATTAATTTATTTTCCTAGTTTAATTTTCTATCTTATTTTATTCACAAGAATACAAGAATGTTTTCACAATAAGAGAAAACTTACATTAATATTTCTGAAAACTAACAAACCTATATCTAAGTGCACAAAGATTTTGTTATTATTATTATTGTTATTGTTGATATCAAGGTAGTGGATTGGCAGAGTTGTCAGATCACCAGTATTTGTTCTGGCTCTTTATGTTCTAAGTTCAAATAGCACTGAGGTCAACATTGTCTTTCATCCTTCCAAGTTCTATAAAATAAAGTACCAGTTAAGTACTGGGGCAATTTAATCAACTTTTTCCTTCCCCTAAGTTACTGGCCTTGTGCCAATGTTAGAAAGGATTATTATAGCTGGTAACTAAATGAATTCATTATAAGGGGCACAGCTATTGACGATATAAAATAAACCATTCCAGATCTAATTCTAATCTTCTGCACAATAACTTCATATCATACTACATCTAAAAGAAATTTTTTTAAATATTATTTTTACCCCTGGCATGTTGCTGAAGATAAGGTTTTGGAATTCACTAGTATCACATTCCAGGCAATAATTAATTCCCTTCCAGGCCTTTCATTGCATTGCAGGCCTGTAACATCCCATTGATTTTAGTGCAGCACATGCAATATTGAAGTGTAAAATTGCAATACATGCAATATCATAGTGAAATACTGCAATAAATGATCTAGCACAAAACACATAGAAGATTTTGGTCAATAGATTTGATTGGAAGATCAGTATTTCACATAGACCAAATATTATTCTATTCTATCCTGGCTGATCAAACAATAGGTTATAATCTACTAGGAGTCAGCTGTTGATGTTGTTAGTATTGTTTAACCCCAGGTCAGCTCTGATCAAGCAAACTTATTATCAAAAGTATTCTAACTATGACCATCACATCTTTTTCATATAAAGACTATCTATGATTAAATCATACTGTTTTCTTCCGTTTTTTCTAAGATATGATTGAAGGAGATTTGATTGCTATTTCTTATAGTTTAAGTGAGCACATACAGACACCCTCATTGGCTGAATTAGCCAATGGATGTGGCTAGAATATCCCTTAGCATTTACATTACCCTATATTTACTATTGTATTTTCGTAGTAAAAGCCTCATATAATTATCTCATTTAAAATCGAATCTATGATTTTGATATTACTTACTTTGATAAAACAATACCTTAACGTTGGTATGAGTGGCTGGTTACAGCTGGTTTGAACAGAAAGGGGTGAGAGAATTCTGACCAGATATGGCCAGTTTAAATGCTAAAGGGATGTGCAACCAATGCTCAATTAGCTAGGTGATAGTGTGGCTGATTTTTTTTTTTTTTTCAATGGTCTATTTTCTTTAATGCCAGAATGTGTAAAAGTCACTTTTCTTCAATCAAACAGTAGTTCTGTGTTCTGTTATAAGTTAATATAAAATATTTATCCTGTAAAATTTTACATATTAGTTTGTCAACATCATCATCATCAACACTTTGTGTCTATTTTTCATGCTTTCATGGATTACACAGGTTGTCATGTTAAGAGACAAGTGAGGTAGGTCAGACAATTATGTCTTGCTCATACATTCCAGTTTGGTATGGTTTCTATGGCTGGACGCCCTTCCTAATGCCAACCAATTCACAAGTTTGTTTTCTTATGACATTACCACCACTACTATCTGACTGAATGGATTGCATGCATTTTTCATGGTACTAACACTATCAATTTACACAATAGGCTAGGTGCATTTTATTATGGCACCAGCACGATCACTTTAGAGTGTGCACTGGGAGCAGTGTATAGTGGCACCAGCACTACCACTTTACAATGTGGCCTGTCAAAACCTTGTCAACATCTAAAAAAAAAAATGTTTATATATATTCTGAAAAAAATAATTGTTAAAAGAAGCTGTTAAATAAAAAGAATGGAAACTATGTTAGTTCAAGATTCTGAGATACTTGATGTGATAAGTGATAACTTTCCTCCTGGATAAGAAATAAGTGTATTACAGGTAACATTCTCAGACAGAATACCTATTTCCACCTAGATGAACTGAGACAAAAGTAATCTTTTAACTGATTCTTTTGAAATTAACTCTCAACAAAACTGCATTACCAAGACATTCTCGAAAAGTACAGAACCGCACTATGATTGCATCACATTAAAGTTTTTATTTTAGTTTATTGCAAATTTTAACAGTGATCTGTCCACTAGTAATGATATTATAAACTTTTGAATTAATAAACCAGGTTTTAGATATTTTCTGCTAAATCATTACAGAATGTTAAGAGAAAATACTACAAATTTTCCCAGCAATCTACCCACTAGTAAAGCTACTATAAACGTTTGAATTAACAAACCTTGTTTTAGATTTCTGCTGAATCATTACAAGATGTTAAGAGTTTAAATAATGTTATCAATAATATTTCTCACAAACTAAACATTATGTAGGGTAGATGAGAACTTATGGCTCTGAAATAGTAGACCAATACTAAATGGAGTGAAGTTACAGGGCTTAATGATTAGGGTTTGGGGTACATTGTACTCTTGAACAAGGCACTTTATTTTACATTGCTCTAGTCTGTTCAGCTGACAAAAATGAGATGCACCTATAATTCAAAGGGCCAGCCATAACACATTAAATCTCTCCGAGAACTACATTAAGGGTGCATATATATGTGGTGTGCTCAGCCACTTGTATAATGTTCTTCCAATGACAGTAATTAAATTTAGTTTATGTCTCATGTTTGTGGTTTCTCTTCCCAATTTTACTGTGATTGAGCAAATAAACATAACCATTACATTCTTCATCACTACCACCACAATCATCATCATTATTATTATCATTATGGGCGGTGGATTGGCAGTATCGGTAGAGGGTCGGACGCCATGCTTTCCAGCATAGTTACGTCCTTTTACAATCTGAATTCAAATCCCTCCGAGGTTAACTTTGCCTTTCATCCTTACGGGGTCGATAAAATAAAGTACCAGTAATGCACTGGGTAATTGCTGGCCTTGTGCCTAAAGTAGAAACAATTATTATTATCATTATGATTCAATGTCTATTTTCCCTGCTAGCAAGTGTTGGATAAGTTGTCACAAACCAAGTCAGTACTTAATTAGAGTCACTGCTCCTTCAGATGAGCCAGGACCCATCTCATTTATATATGTTCCCACATTCTACTGAGATGCCATGCAATCATACCACCAGCACTAAGGAGTTCATCATGTCTTTGACAACTGATCAGTCTTCTTGACTCTTTGTTTTACAAGTTTTCTACAGCTGAATGTTCTTCCTATCACCAACCAATTTACATTGTAAGATAACAGGGAGATATTTTACTGCTCTTTCTAGCAAGTTGAGTGATCATATAGTAGTTACTTTGTTGACTTGTTTACTTGTAATTTGAGAAATAGACAACAGCTTGAAATGGGACAGGTTTGGCTAGACTAACTTGTTCTTGATGTAGTGACCTATTGGATTAAGTGACATATACCATACATCATTTTCAGTTAAGTCCAATACCTTATCCAGTTAAAAATTTAACTCTTAATGTCCTGTACTGCATGAAACCACATTAACACAACTTAAAAGTGCAAAACAGAACTATGATGGCATTGCATTAAAAATGAAAGTCTTTATTATAATTGTGCAATTTTTCACATTAGTCTATCCACTAGCAAAGATATAGTAAACATTTGAATTAACAAACCTGTTTTTAGATATTTTCTCACTCTTACAGGATGTTAAAAGTTAAGCAAAATATAAATCGAAGCAAGAACTTTTCAGAAGCTGTATAGAATGTAAACTAATTTAGACTGTGATATTGAATATTGTATATCTTGAGATCAACAATATGTGTGGTGTGTGTATTTATGTATATATGTATATATATGACGGTAGGCTGAAAAGTTGATAGGCTGTATATGAAGGAGTGCTACTAGAGTTGTGTCTTACATGCATTAATGTCAACTCTTTTTATTAACAACTGCATTGTTTCTTTCCAGGGACTATGTTGAAAAATAAACCTTATTTGGTCAAGAGAGTATGTTGGTCAGCTTATGAACTTTTCTGCGGACCCTTGTATATATGTGAGTGTGTGTGTTTGTGTGTGTGTGTGCACATGTGTCTATATGAATTCTGCATGGTGTTATTTACATATGTAAACATTTTCACAAATGAACATAAGAAAAGAAAAACTAATACTAAGGATAATAAATTAATTAGACAAAAAACATTGATACTTCCTCATTAGCCATCTCTGGAAGTGGATAATTGTGATTTTGTACACTAAGGGAGAATCACTACTCTGTCTCTGGGTATCAATAGCTATGAATAAACCAGCTGCTAGGAAAGATGCATAGGAGACAGTACAACAATAAAATTACCACAAAACATATGGAAAATACATCTAGAAAGGTCTTACAACCTGAATAAACAACACAATGAACATCAGGATTATGAGTGAATATAAGAAAAAAGACTTCCAATTAGGACAAAACGTTTTCATATAGAAAGGTCTAATGACTTGGACAAACGATGCAGTTAGCAATGAAGTTACAAGTGAATGTCTTACTAGTGAGACAAAACACAATAGCAGAATCAGGAAAAGTTGTGCATAGGAGTAAAAAGAAAGAAGTTATTTTAGACTTTTATCTGAGAATGATACAAGAAAATAAGGTCAAAGCAAAATAAACATACATATAGATAGATCATATGACCAGGGTTCATGTTTTGTCCCAGTCATAGGACTTTATTTGTATGTTCACTCATAATTATGTTGTTTGCCTAAATCATAAAACCTTTCTATGTGTATTTTTCATATGTTTTGTAGTCAAATTGTTGTACTATCCCCTGTGCATCTTTCCAATGATTAGTTTATTCACAGTTATTGACACACTTTCATAGATGGAAGTTATGTGGAAGCTGGTGGGAGGGACGTAACTGTTTTTAGGTGGTAGATTTAATCTGTCACCAACTTGCTCTTGTATGTCTTAAGCAGAATTTACTGTCACAAACATTTGAGCTAGGTCTAAAGATAACTTCTCTTTCTCCTACCAGTTTCAAAGGTCATGAGAAGTTCATAGGTTCACCAATATACTATCACAGATTGATCAAATGAGGTTTATTTCTTCAATATAGTCCCTCAAAAGAAACAATACAGTTGTTAATAAAAAGACATAAAATTAATTGTTTCTACTTTGGGCATAAGGCCAGCAATTATCCCAGTGCATTACTGGTACTTTATTTTATGCAATTTTTCACAGCTCTAGCATTATTCCTTCATAATCAGCCTATGAACTTTTCAGCTAACCCTTGTACACTTCTTCCTATGATAAAACTAAAAAAAAAGCACCAAAAATGAATGACTCATTTTGGTGGTTATTCACTATTATTCAAGGTACTCTAGATTGTCTGTTCTGAGAGGTGATATGGAGGTAAACACTACAAGGGTCTTTTTATTCTATAGGAGCAAACATTATTGCGGAATTTTATCTTAGTAAGAATGTAACCCTTATGATACCAACCTGCCTGAAACTGTCCCTGGTTCTACGATACAAAATTGCTTCTTTTAAAGTGTTCATACATATATTTAACCCTTTAGCATTTACTTTACTCTATATTTACTATTGTATTTTCATAGTAAAGGCTTTATCTCACATAATTATCTCACATAATATCGAATCTCTGAGATTTTGATATTTATTTTGAGAACAATACCTTAACATTAGTATTAGGGGCAGGTTTGAACAGAAAGAGATGAGAGAACTCTGACCAGATACGGCTGGTTTAAATGCTAAAGGGTTAAGCATTTCATCATAATTTTATGTGAGAACTTTTTCTTAAATTATGCTCCAAACATCATCACGATAACAAAAAGTTAGTTGTTTTACTAAATCCTTCCAAATTCCTGATTATTTTCAAAATTAATTGAAATATATAGACAGTGTCTTTCATATAGAAATATAGTAATGAAAGGGTTAAACAACAATATATGTGGATTGCTTAGTTACTTCAGCTGCTCATGGGAAAATGAAACTGAATCTTTTTCTTTATTAGTGTTGTTGTTGTTGTTGCAGTTGTTCATATTGATGTTGATCTACCAACAGCAGTAATTAAACATATTCGGAGATTAAAGTGGATTTAAAGAAGTTAAGGAGATAATCTCATGAATATCTTCTTAAGTATTTCATGAGCTGGAGGTGGTGTAGGTTATGAGGGGAGGGTTATTTAGACATTTTAAGCCTCTCTGTAGGAAATATAACAAATACTAAGGTGTTTTAAAAAAGACATTTATTTTGGGGCCTGAAGCAATATGGGAAGAAAAGAATTAGACATATATTCATACATGTACACATACATAAGCTTATCATATATATTCATATGCAAACATACAATAATATGCATACACTCATATATATATATATATATGTGTGTGTATATATATCCACATTTACATATGTACATACACACAGATAAATAGATTCGCATAAAGACATGTGAATGTAGCTTTTTGTGTATGTTTATAAATACATGCAGCTGTGTGCAAATATATAGACACATGTATACACCACACATACGCATACATATAAACACATATACACACACATAACACAGAGAATACACACAAAGACACCTAGATATACACAAATACATGCAGATGGACGCATGTATATGTGTATGTTTATATATGTCTATATGAGTGTACACAAACACACTTTACCCACTCACACACATTCTCTACATCACTCTCTCTCACACAAACACACACACACACACAATTGCAAAGAGACAGTTTTTTTTTTTTTTATGAATCAAAATGAAGGCTAAAGAATTAATAAACCGGACAGCAAAAATTGAAATCTGTTTGTTTATTCCTCATAACTCAAAAATGGGTTTCATGTAAATATTTCTCAGAATCAAACCTTCTCGTAATTTTACTTTAGCTAGGAGGATGAGGGAGGGAAGAATGAGGAGTGAGAGAATGGAGGGGGGGGGGGGGGGGGGTGATGGTGATGAAGAAGATGAACAACAACAACAACAACAGCAGCAGCAGCAACAAACTGTAACTAAACCAAGTTTCAATACCCATTCTCAGGAATCGGTTGCTCTTTCTGCCTATTCTTGCTCAACAAGTAGAGAGGATCTCTAACTGGGATTATAGAATATCTAGTCAGCTGCTGCTTTTATTATTTCTAAGATAATATGCTTTTCAGCATATTGTTATGGCCCTTTATGTTCTGAGTTCAAATCTCACTGAGGTTAGCTTTTCCTTTCATCCTTAAGGGGTCTACAAACTAAAGTACCAGTAACATTCTGGGGCCAATTTAATCGACTTTCCTCTCTTCCAAAATTGTTGGCTTTGTGCCTAAATCAAAAACCATCATTTCTTAGAGGTGGTAGATTGGCAGAATCATTAGAGCATTGGACAAAATGCTATGTAGCATTTAGTTATGGCCCTTTACAATCTGATTTCAAATCCTGTTGTGCTTAACTTTGCTTTTTGATATCCTGGGTTAATAAAATAAAGTACTAGAAAAGTATTGAAGTCAATATAATCAACGATTTTCCCCTTCCCCCAAATTGTTGGCCTTGTCCTAAATTCAAAAATAATTATTTCTTAGGTGGCTATGTTTATGCCCCTTATGAATTAGCAAGCATTAGAGTATCAGATGAAATACCTGGTAATAGTTGTTCCAGCCTTTTGCACTATGAGTTCAAAGACAGCCAAGGTCAGCTTTGCCTTTCATCCCTTTGGGTTCAATAAAATAAAGTATCAGTCAAGTACTGGGGTCTATATATTCAACTTTACCTTTCTACCTAAATTTGAAATCAATATTTGTTCCAACCAACTGCAATCTGAATTCTAATACTGCTAAAGTCAATTTTGCCTTTCATTTTTCTGGAGGTTATAAAATAAAGTACCTGTAAAGTTCTGGGGTTGATTTAATTAATTTTTGCCCTTCAACCCGTCAGGTTTAATTAGAAAAAAAAAAGAAAAAAAAAACTATGGTTCTCTTTCTTCCCATCTCTTTCTCTCTCTTTCATCTACTCTAGAAGATATTGGTCAATGTCAAACCTGGTTATCTAAAAATCTTCTACTATAATTTTATGTAAGAACCTTTATTAAGTTATGTTCCAAACTCTCTAAATTCTTTTTTTTTTTTAAAGGGTTTGAAAATTTTAGTCCCGATTACCAAAACTACCTCCACTCCCACCACCATCACCACTACCATCATAATTACTCCAACCCCCAAAAAGAAACTACTGCTACTGTCACCACCACCACTACTACCAACATGAACACCACCACCCCTACTGCCACCCCCACCACACTATTTGCAGCCATCACCATGTTTTATCCGGTCATTAGAACTATTACAGTGCTTAAGAGACACCACCAGTGTGTCTTGTACAGTTCAATTAAAACTAGAATTCTCCTTTTTTATTTTTTTTTGTTTTGATTTTGTTTTTATTTTTAATAATATAAGATTCTTCTTCAAACTAAGTAAAAAAAGACCAAAGTAAGATTATAAGATTAATTGGCACTTAGCAATTGAAGAGATTGTATGGCACTAACTACTATATTAATAGGTATCAGATGTTTGTTAGCTGAAGGACATCTACTACAGGAAAAAAACAAAAAAACAACTACAGACAGTTTAAAAGATGACTTCTTTTGAAACACTGAAGATAACATAAGATATAATCTTAACTAGAACATAGAGCAAAGCTACATTAATGCCACACTCCTATATTACTACTACTACTACTACTACTACTACTACTATTAATAATAATTGTTTCTGTTTTAGGCACAAGGCCGCAATTAACCAGTACATTACTGGTACTTTATTTTACCGACCCCGTAAGGATGAAAGGCAAAGTTAACCTTGGCGGGATTTGAACTCAGATTGGCAAGGGCCGTAACTCTATGCGTCAAAGCATGGTGTCCGACTCTCTACAGATATTGCCAATCCACCGTTAATAATAATGATTTCTAGTATAGGCACAAGGCCAGTAATTTGAAGGGGCGGAGAAAGTCGATTAAATCGACCCCAGTGCATTACTGGTGCTTTATTTATCGACCTCGTAAGGATGAACGGCAAAGCTACCCTCGGCGGGATTTGAAATCGGACCGTAAAGGGCCGTAACTCTATGCTGCAAAGCATGGTGTCCGACTGCCAATCCACCGCCCTTTACTACTATTAATAACAATTGTTTCTACTTTTGGCACAAGGCCAGCAATTACCAAGTGTATTACTGGTACTTTATTTTATCGACTCCCGTAAGGATGAAAGGCAAAGTTAACCTCGACGGGATTTAAACTCAGATCATAAAGGGCCGTAACTCTTTGCTGCAAAGCATGGCGTCCGACTCTCTACCTATACTGCCAATCCACCACCCTATTAATAATAATGGTTTCTGATTTAGGGACAAGGCTAAAATTTTTTGAGGGAGGGGAAAGTCGATTAAATCGACCTCAATGCATTACAGGTACTTTATTTTATTGACCCCATCAGGATGAAAGACTAAGCTAACCTCGGCAGGGTTTGAACTCAGAATGTGGAAAGTCCTAACTAAATGCTGCAAAGCATTTTGTCCGATGCTCTAACAACTCTGCCAAACCACCACTCCAATAATAATAATTGTTGCTACATTTGGCACAAGGCCAGCAATTACCCAGTACATTACTGGTACTTTATTTTATCAACCTCGTAAGGATGAAAGGTAAAATTAACCTCGGCGGGATTTGAACTCAGATTGTAAAGGGACGTAACTATGCTGGAAAGCATGTCCGACCCTCTACCGATAATAATAATAATAATGGTTTCTTATATAAGCACAAGGCCAGCAATTTTGGGTAGGGGGAGGTCGCTTAAACCGACCCCAGTGCATGACGTACTTTATATTATCAACCCCATAAGGCGGGATTTGAAACTCAGATCATAAAGGTCCGTAACTCTATGCTGCAAAGCATCGCATCCAATCCTCTACCGATACTGCCAATCCACCGCCCTCATTAATAATAATAATAATGGTTTCTTATATAGGCACAAAACCAGCAATTTTTTTTTTTGGGGGGGGGGGGGGTCGATTAAATTGACCCCAGTACGTGACTAGTACTTTATTTTATCGACCCTGTAAGGATGAAAGGCAAAGCTAACCTCAGTGGGATTTGAACTTAGTGTGTCATAAAGAAAGGTGTTCAAAGGTTTCCAGAAAACATGCCTGGTAAACCTAGCATCTATGAAATCCAAAAGATAGTCCTAACAGTTACTGCCCACATATTTCATAAATTTTCATCTTTTTCTTCTTCACCCACTTATTCCTGAGAGGGTTGTGGGGGCAGAGACCTCAAATACTCCTTCCAGCGAGTCCTGTCAGAGGCAACCATCTCCAACTGATCCTGCTGGATCCCCAAGTGAGACAAGCCAAGCTCATGGATGTTATCCAACCATCTTGCTTGGGGATCTACCTCTGGGCTTCCTACCAGTTGGTTTTGCCTGTAAAATCTGTCCAGCAATTCTTTCCTGGGACATTCTAACCACATGCCTAAAGTATCAAAGCTGTGATCTCTCAATTCGGAGAAGAGCGACTCTACTTGGAGTGACTCTCTGATCTCCGAGCTACACACTTTATCATGTAACATTACTCCAAAGACCCTTCGGAGGAACCCCACTTCGGCTGCTTGTATTTGTGATCCTATTCTTTCAGTTATTACCCAAGATTCATGAACATAGGTAAGGATTGGCACAAAAGCCGAATTGAAGACAACAAGTTTGGCTTTTACACCTACTGATTTTTAGTAATCATAAATTTTTGTCTTTGTAATATATGACAACACACAATCTTAGTGGTTATGGTGGTGGTGGTGGTGGTGGTTGTAGTGGTGGTGGTGGTTGTAGTGGGGTGATTGTAGTTGAAGCGGTGGTGGTGGTGGTTGGTGGAAAAAATTAAAATTAATAGCAATAAAGTAATATACTGTTTGTATGCAGTTTAGAAAGTTGCCTTATGACATAGAAACCTGGTGGAGAATTAAATAATATCACAATGACATACATTCTAGATCTAACTAAATTGAAATAAGATTTCTTCCTTAAACACAATAAAGAATGGCACATATTCTTCAGTAGAAAAAAATATATTAAATTATACACCATTTTCATACACATCAAAAACAGTCCATAAAAAACTATTATATATGAAAATTTAATACATGAAAGTAGAAATAAATATTAAATATTTCTGTCTTTTTTTTTAACCCTTTCATTACCATTTCTCTAATAAAAGACAATGCCTGTGGTTTTCAAATAATTTTGAAAATACTAAAAAATTGGAGTGATTTTGTAATATAACTAACTTTCTCACTATTAAGCTGGTGTTTGAAACATAACTTCAGAGACTCTTACAGGAAATTATAGACAAATATAAACACTGTATGAAATACAAATAGGAATAGCTGGAAATAAACATTTAATTCAGTTATCCACTCACCACTGAAACAGCATCAGCTCAGCCATCAGGCACTAACTTTTCACTATATATATATATAAGGTACAAAGCTTAAGCTTTTGTTTACAAACAGCGGAGAATTTGAAATTAGAGAGTGAAATAGAGATTCTGCCGTATTTTTGACTAAGTAAATTAGTCTAATAATTGGAATTATAAAAACCCAGATAATGGAAAAAGGATGAGTATTGATGTACATGGGACATGAACGCATATCTTTGGCTACCATGACACCAATAAGTCACCCACCATGGTGGGTGATGTCAACGCTCATCTTTTTCCATTCTGTGGGTTTTTATAGCTCCAATTTACTTAGTCAAAAATACAGCAGAAGCTCTATTTCACTATCTAATATATATAAATATCATCATCATCATCATCAACGTTTAACGTCCGTGTTCCACGCTTGCATGGGTTTGGACGGGGGTAGTCCCACTTGAGGCAAGAGTGATTGTCTTGCTCGCATAGGACTGTCTGGCAGGTTTTCTACAGTTGGATGCCCTTCCTAACACCAACCACATTTACAGTGTGGGTCTGGGAGGTTTTTACCGTGTTGCCTACACGGCCACATTACAGCGTGGACTGTGTGTTTTTTTGTCGTGACACCTACACGATCTCATTTGTTTCGGCCTCGATGGCGCGGCACCAACATAACTTTACATAGAACGGGGTGGTGTGGATGGGGTGGGGGTGGTGGTGGTGGGACGGGGGGTGTATTTTGTTAGAGATGCCTACTGGCTGGAGTAGGTTTTACTATATATTTAGGTAAGGCGGGTCTTCTCTGTTACTGAGTACCGCCAAAGGTCTCGGTCCAGTGACATTGTCTTGGAGAGGTGTAAGTGTGTGATGTCGGAGTTTATCAGCTCGTCCCAGGTTTTTCTAGGTCTGCCTATTCCGTGACTACCGTCTATCTTTATTGCCCTGCACTTTGTTATACAGCTATCGACTTTCATGCGTATCACGTGTCCATACCAACGTAGCCTTCTCTCGAGTAAACAACATCTGATCCCTCTTATCTCTAATTTTTTCCTTAGTTCGTTTATGCTTTGCCGTTCACGTATATTACTGTTACACATCCAGCGGAGCATGCAAGCTTCATTCCTCTCTAGTCTGCGTATATCCTCTGCACACAATGCCCAGGTCTCACTGCCATGCAGCATTGCTGTTCGTATGCAGGCATCGTACAACCTGCCTTTCATTTTTAGGGAGAACCCTTTAGCAGCTAATAGTGGTATAAGCTCTCTGAACTTTTTCCAACCAGTTCTGACTCTAGCTACAGTACTTTCAGAACACCCTCCCCCACTGCTGATTTTATCGCCCAGGTAACGGAAGCTGTCCACTATTTCTATAGAACCCTCTGCGCAATTGAAAGAGCTAGTATTTTGTGGGCACTTGCTGCTACTTATTGCACCAGAACACCGGCCACATGTAAAATCTATGTTCTTAGTTAGCTTACCTGTGATCCCACTACATCTTTTATGCACCCATACTTTGCATTTAGGACATAAAATGGAGTTTCTACCTACGCCTTTCCTACACACCGAGCACGACCATTTCCCAGAAGGGACCGCCGCCTTGTTTTCTTTCCTACAAACTAGTACTTTGGTCTTAGCCAGGTTAATTTTAAGTCCTTTTGACTCTAGGCCGTGCTTCCATGTTTGGAATTTCTTCTCTAGCTCGGCCATTGATTCCGCTATGAGTGTCAGGTCGTCTGCGTATAGGAGTTCCCATGGGCAGCCTGTCTTGAACTCCTCTGTTATAGCCTGAAGGGCAATAATAAATAGTAGGGGGCTGAGAACAGAGCCCTGATGGACGGCAACTTTTACGCTAAACTCTTCACTATATTCGTTGTTAATTCTAACCTTGCTGACTGTTTCTTTATACATGGCTTGTATAGCCCTCACAAGCCATTCGTCAACGCCTAGTTTTCTAAGAGCCCACCAGATAATGGAGCGGGGGACTCTGTCGAAGGCTTTCTCCAAGTCGACAAAAGATAAGTAGAGGGGTTTACCTTTAGCTAGGTACTTCTCCTGTAGTTGTCGTACTATGAAAAGAGCGTCTGTGGTACTTTTGCCTGACACAAACCCGAACTGCATTTCATCTAGGTCAATTCTCTCTCTGATTAGTTGCGCTATTACTTTTTCCGTGACCTTCATGACCTGGTCGATTAATTTAATGCCTCTATAGTTACTCCTATCTAGGGCGTCTCCTTTACCCTTATAACAGTTAACGATGATGCTGCTATGCCAGTCCTTCGGAACAACCCCATTCTGTACGACTTGGTTAACTATGCGGGTGACCATGGTGTGTCCCACCGTGCCAGATGCCTTCAGCATCTCAGCAACTATTTCCGAAGGCCCAGCCGCCTTACCCGTCTTCATATCCTTGATTGCCTTACTTATTATACTCCCCTCGACTAACACTGCTGGTCCCTCTATTGGGTCGATATGGGGGAGACTGTCTTTCTCCCATTTATTCTCCTCATTTAGTAGCCTTTCATAGTGACACTTCCAAGCTACCTTCTTATCAGCGTCGGTGATGGCAAGTGTGCCATCGTCGTTTAGTACACACTTCTCCCCGACAATATCACGGTTTTCCTTGACGCATTGCCTAGCAATCCTGAACACCTCACGTTTTTGGTCATCGCGTTGTAGAACATGCTTGAACTTTCTTTCCTCAGCTTCCCTTCTTGCTAAGTACACTTGTCTCCTAGCTTCCCTCCTGGCCACTTGATAGTCTTCTCTACTTCCCCCATCCCGCCATACTTTCCAAGCCTGCTTTTTGGCCTTAATTGACCCCTCCACTTTACTGTTCCACCACCATGTTACTCTCCTCCTGCCTACAGGCCTGCTCCGGCCACAGACTTCGTCTGTCGCCAACAGCAGGTTTGCTTTCAGAAATTCCCACTCTCCCTCTATATTGTCCGACTCTAAATGTTCTTCCTTACTGTCGAAAGCATCAAGTAATATGCTTTGAAATTTATTCCTGGCTGTGGGGTCCTTTAGCTTCCATATTTTTCTCCTGAGGATAGTCCTCTTCTGCTGTCGAGTACGTCTCGTCCTGACTATGAGGTCGCTAATTATCAGTCTATGTTGGGAGGTGCATTCTTCATGGGGGAGGGATTTAGTGTTTACAACAGACACTCTGTCACGTCTTCTGGTAAGGATATAATCTACCTGGCTTGTATGTTCCCCGGATCTATAGGTGATCAGGTGATTGTCACGTTTTTTGAAGTTAGTGTTACAGATAGTTAGGTTATTTGCATCACAGAATTCCAGGATTCTGGAGCCTTCCTCATTTCTCGTACCAAACCCATAGCCTCCATGGGTTTCGTCGTAGCCGTCACAATGTTGTCCAACGTGACCATTTAGGTCGCCTGCGATAATTATATAGTCACTGTCGGATATTTGGGAGGTAGTTAGCATCAGTGTCTCATAGAATCTGTCTTTTATAGTGCCGGGCAGTCCGGATTGGGGTGCGTACGCAGATATTACTGTCACCGTAGTTCTATTGAGGACAAGTCGTATTTTAATTATTCTGTCGTTCACTCTATTTACGTCTATTATCTTATCTGCCCACTTTTCTGCTACCATGATTCCTACTCCACCCAGCCCATCGTCGTTTCCCACCCCGAAAAGCTTATAACATCGTTTTTTACCCTCAATGAACCTAGCAGACCCACCCCTCCACCTGGTCTCTTGAATACAACAAACATCGATTTCCTTACGTTCAAGCATTTCTACAACCTCGTTAGCGCGACCCTTTAGGGTGCCTACATTTATGGTACCAACTCTGAAGTTTTGGATTGCGTTTGGGGGTTGGGGGCGGTGGGGGGCGCGGGGCGATGGGGTTATGTTAGCCGTCCGCGGTCGAAACAATGAGGAGTGCTCGCATTCTCGTCCAAGAGATATATATATATATTTTTTTCTTTTACTGATTTTAAGTCTAGGACTTATTTTATTGATCTCGATTTTGTTGAGCCACTAAGTTACAGAACATAAACAGATACACACACACACACACATATATATATATAGAGAGAGAGAGAGATAGAGGGGGTGAGTGAGAGAAGAAGAGAGAGAGGGAAATATAAGATATAATGTGTATGAGGGAAAGAGAGAGGGTAACAGATGTTCTGAGACTCTATTCACATGCCTCATATCTTTATTCAAATCCTGTTTAAGAGAAGAATTTGCCTTTCATCCTTTTATGAATATTGTAATACCAGTAATATAATATGGTGGAAGTAATCAACTATAGTTCTTTTAGTCACATTATTACAAGTGGTTTTCTGCCGAGGAAAAAAAAAAATTCATAGATATGAATTATCTTTTCAGCAGAGAACTAATTTTAACATTGTTGACTGATTCATTGTATTTAGTAGAGAATAGAATGTGTCAAGAGTACTGATATATAAAACAGGCGGCAAATTGGCAGAGTCATTAAAATGTCAGATAGAATGCTTTATGGTATTCATTCTGACTCTCTGCTCTCTGAGTTTAAATCCTGCAGAGGTCAACTTAGCCTTTCATCCTTTCGAGGTTGATAAAAGAAATACCAGTCTAGTACTGGGGTTGATTCTTCCGCTATATTGCTCTCTTATTTCCTCTCTCCCGCTTTCTATCTTTCTCTGGAAGAAATCTGCTGTACTCAGGCCTGGAGAAGGATGGGCTCCGCCAGGCTTAAGATGCCTAAGAAATGCTGTGTGTCAATACGGCGCCCCTACGACTCTATCAGGAGTCACGGGACAATTAAATACTTTAAAATAAAATATGATAATCCTATATCACAATGTTTTGTGATATTCATTCTAACTCTCTACACTCCAAATTAACTTTGCCTGTCATCCTTTCGGGGTCAATAAAAAGTACCAGTCCAGTACTGGGTCAATTCTCTCTCTCCTTCTCTGGAAGAAATAGACCATGTTAAAACCTGGATAGGGATGGGCTCCATCAAGTTTTAAATGCCCCAAGACATGCTGTATGCTACTATGGCACCCCTACAACTCCACCCCATTGGAAGTCATGAGTTCATACATACAATCCTCTCTTACCTTATATTTAACTGTACTTCTGCCAAGAAAATGGAGTATGATAGACTACTGCTTTGCCTATAGCAGAGAACAACTGAGTATCAGGTTTAACACTTTAGCATTTAAACCGGCAATACTTGGCCAGAATTCTCTCACCACTTTCTGTTAAAACCGACTATAACTGGCCAATCACACTTATGCTAAGGTATTGTTCTCAAAATAAATATCAAAATCTCATAGGTTCGATATTATGTGAGATAATTATGTGAGGTAAAGCCTTTACCATGAAAATACAATAGTAAATATAGAGTAATCATCATCATCATCATCATCACCGTTTTACGTCCGTTCTTCCACGCTAGCATGGGTTAGACGGGTTGTCCTGTTGTAGGCAGTGTCCGGTCGGCTGACCTTGTCTTGCTCCTACAGGAACTGATTCTGGCTTGATTTCTACAGCTAGATGCCCTTCCTAACACCAACCTCATTTACAGTGAGTGCTGGGTGCTTTTTTCCGTGGTGCCTACACGTCCACTTTGCAGTATGCTAAAGGGTTAAGCACTGTAGAATTCATTTAAATGCTAAAATTTTGGTACCGCATTAAAAAAGAATGAAAGGAGCCAATCATCAGATCTGTCATAGGAAACAATGTTTCCATTGGTCTTTCCATAGCTGATACTATCTGCCAATTGCAACTCCTGGCAAAAGAAGATGGGATTTGAAATGAGAATGCACAGAGCTAGATTGGATACTACAAAGCATCCAGTCTGACTTTTTAACAATTCTCCCAATCCACAGCTCCTAGACTGGTACTTTATTTACCAGTTCTGAGAAGATAAAAGACAAAGTTAACGTCAGCAGGAAGTACAGAGAGACAGAACAAATATGGAGACTAACAGTTTTGCTAATTAGACATCAATGAAATTAATTTCCCACAATAAAATTAATTTCAAGACTGGTGACATCATCGTCACTATCATTTTACGTTTATAAAGTGTACTGTGTGTATTTTTCATGGCACTTTACAGGTTTTACCAGGATTATTTTATTGTGGCACCAGCACTAAAGAGGTTCTTACATATTCATTCATTCAGATTGAAGGGTTCACTCGATTCCTATCTTTGGAAATGACACTTATGGTAAATTTGAGTACAACAGAACTTTTAACACTCTTGGATTCAGCATAGTATTTCTAACAATTCTTGGGAAAACACGGGAAATACATGCAGTAATTTATATAGTTCTATATAAAGATAAAAGGTAAAGGGCCTTTAACTCCTGATAGAGTCATAAGAGGCACTCTTCTGACACAAGGTATCTCTTGGGAATTTTAAACCTGGCAGAACCTATCCCTCACCAGGTTGAAACAGTGGATTTCTTTCAGGGAAAGAAAGGAAAAGAGAGAAAGAGGGAGGGAGAGAAAGTGTAGACGGAGAGAGAGAGAGAGAGAGTGATAAAGTGATTGAACCAGCCCCAGTACTGAACTGATACTTTAGTTATCGACCTTGAAAGGATGGAAAGCAAAGTTGACCTCAGAGGGCAATGAGCTGCAATGAATGTCAAAATATTTTAAATCCATAAAGACTCTGCCAAATCGCTGCCTCAGTTCTATAAAGAAATGAATATTCCTGTTACATAAAGGTTTCCTTATTTCAAAGGTAAAATATAACACGTCAATAATGTATGTGGTCAACACAAAACTGATAACTAGTATATAAGTGTGTGGATGTGATATGTCTGGTGGAAATAAACCAATTATCCAGCAATTACCCTACTTATAAAATAATTAACATTCAAACTGGCATTTAAGTTTAGGTTTTTCATTTGTTAAGTACAACAAGGAGATAAGGAGAGGTGCCTGGAGTGGCCAAACATTTGTATATGTCAAACTATTCAGTGATATTTTGAGCTTTTGTCAACCCTTTAATCGCATATTTAGCAAATTTTATATACCAGTAGACCAGTGCCATTAATAATGATGGCAATAGCATTGAACATATTTAATTTTAATACCATGATTACTGGGTTTATGAATAATCATACAGACAATGAAATTTGGGTTTTGATTAATTAATTGTTTGTATAAAAGAAACTCTATAGTTTATGTTGACGAATGACATATGGATGTGATTAAAGATAAGAATAATTTTATAATTTATTTCTAGGATATAATTATATAAATGTTTTCAGTCCCAAAGTGTTCTTTTGATTTGTAAAAAAACACAAGATTGCTGTCTCACTGTAGACCCTCTGATTGATGAAAATAACACTCTCCATGGTGATGTTAAAACTATAGGTGAGATACTTCAGAAGTAATACTGCTCGATTTTCAATGATCCTGATATGGCTGATCTGGACTATATCAGTGATGTTAATCCCCAACACACTATATCTGACATAACGTTTGGTGCCCCTGATATCTTAATGGCAATAAACAAAATTAAATACAATTTGAGCAGTAGACCTGATATCTTCTCTGCTACTGTCCCGAAGGTGTGAATATGTGAAGAAACTCACTGGATGCTGGTTAGATACCTGAAAACTTTCTGTTCAAGAGTGTCATTGCAGTTTTCAAAAAGGGAAGTCCCTTGCAGTGAATTATTGTCTGGTCTCACCCCCCCCCCCCCCCTCTCATATCATTAAGGTATTTGAGAGGGTGGTAAGATCACAAATAACTCACTTACTTGAAAGCAACAATCTGCTGAACTCCAACTAGCATGGGTTATAGGATGGCAGGGACTGCCTAACATGTTCTGCATTACTTTGATGACATCCTAAAAGTTTTGTGAGAGAGTATCAACACCGATGTTAGACACCGTGATTTCAAGGCCTTTGATAGAGTTGATCCTAAAATCTTGTTGAAGAAACTATTCAACGATTGTAAAACAATGAACTAATTTAGTTCCGATTTTGTTTTATTTTCATTGTTCAACACACACATGCATATATATATGTGTGTGTGCGTGCGTGTGTGTGTGTGCGTGTGCTTGTGTGTGCACGTGTGTGCACGTGTGTGTGTGTGTGTGTGTGTGTGTGTGTGTGTGTGTGTGTGTGTGTGTGTGTGTGTGTGTGTATAGTCCAACCCTTGCAAGCAGGAAAAAAGCAGACGTAAAATGATGATGATGATGATATATATAAATATATATATATAGAGAGAGAGAGATAGATATATATATATATATATATTAGTTACAACAATGACATATACAGGTACTTAAGTTTTGTTGGGTTTTGTTGGGTTCTTGCTCCTCTTTGTCTTGTCTTGTCTTTTTGACTTCAACATGACAAGATTTGATGTTTAGTTTAGTTCTATATTATGGCACCTTAGGAAAGAAGTGTCTGCTAGCAAAGCCTCTGTTTGACCAATGCCTTGTAAGTGAAATTTGATAGACAGAAACTGGGCAAGCCCATTGTATGTATATATGTATGTGTATCTGTCTGTTTCTCCGGCCCTATATCTGTGATTATGAATTAACAAGCCTGTTTTTAACATTTTTTTGCTAAATCATTACAGGATGTTAAGAATTAAAAGACACCTATCTTGTAGAACCTTCCAAATATTTTTATGGAAACCATTTTAGGAAACACTAGTCTAATATAAAGAATATGAAGAAGCTGACAGAAATGTGGTAAACACATTTAACTGAAAAATCTGGCTGATAAAAAAAAAAATGGTTGTTTGTTAATTTAGCTCTAGTTCAGACCTGGCCCAGCAAAGCAATGACGGTTTTATTATGCTGTTGTTGTTTTTTGTTTGCTTGTTTTTTGTTCAGGCAGTGTATCTAGGATTACATTATGCAATATTTATATTTCCTTTTTTGAATAGAATGCTGGGATTTAACAATTAACATCCTGTACCACATGAAACTACATATGCAAGACATTTCTTGGAAAATACAAAACAGTACTATGACAGCATCACATTAAAACATTTAAGTTTTTACTCAACTAATGTAAATTTTCACAAACATTCTGTCCACTAATACAGATACTATAATCATTTGAATTGACAAACCCATTTTTAGATATTTTCAACAAAAATCTTTTGTTAAGTGAGATTTAGCTATCATTTCTAGCAGATCAGGTGACTATATAGAAACTATGTCATTGACTAAGAGAAAATGGAAGAAAAAATTGTTTTATCCAGAAATGTAGGCACATGTAAATCCAAAGGGCCAGTCTTTAGTGATAAAACAGTGTTGTGGTTGTTGTTAAGCCTCAGTTCAACCCAGACTAAGCAGGTGAATTACAAAAGGCATTCCAGCTGTAACCAATACACCTTTTTAGAGGTATGTTGGACTACATTCAGCAGAATCGTTAGATCATCAGTCAAAACACTCTGCGGCATTTGGTTATGGCCCTTTATGTTCCGAGTTTAAATCTCATTGAGGTTCACTTTGATTTTCATCCTTCCAATGTCAAAATCATGTACCAGTATGGTACTGAGGTCAATATAATCGATTTCCACTCCCCCAAATTGCAGGTCTTGTGCATAAATTAGAAATCGTTATTTGATTGTTAGTTATAGCAGACTGTGATCATATAGATGCTGTTCTGTGGCATGGCTTTTCAGGCCCTTGCATACTCTCCTTTACTAATGGTATCAATGCAGCTAATGTTCAACTTGAATTTATGCATATCTATATTTGTAAAGGGGGAGAAAAATATGTGTGGCAGAGAAGGAGTTTCTGTTGAAGGGTGGGGGTGGGGGTCTATGAGAGTGAACTCTGGGAATGACAAGAAGAGGTTAGCAGCAGCAGTGAATGTGTTTGGGTGGAGATGGGGGTGGTTTACAGCTTACTGGTTCAGATGATGAACACAGATGTTGAACTCAGCATGGTAGCTAGCTGCTAGTTGTGGTGGTGGTGGTGGCATTTGAAGAGTATTGCAGAATGAAGATTTGATTGACAGTGATGTGGCTGGTTTCCCATCCCAAATGGAGCTGGCTGGCATCCGCCATGGTCATGGCAAGCACCCAGACAGGATAACTCTCTAATTTGGAATGCTACATGTGCTGCCCATAACACTGATGAGTGAAAAATAACCAAATACTTGGACTTGACTGACCACTTCCTTTTCATGCCAATTGCCATTGAGACCTCTGGTGTCCTTGATCCCCAAACTACTGTTTTCTTCCACAAAATTGGGAGGTGTGCATCATGTCTGATGAAGGAACCCCATTAGGTGGAGTGGTTGATGAAGTAGGTGTTGCTGGCTATTCTCCATGGTAATGTCTTCACCATTTTGTCTGCAAAGTGCAGCTGAGATTACCACCCTGACTAGGGTGTAGTGTCTACCAATCCCACACCATTTCTCATTATTTTCGCTATTTAATCTTTTTTCATTCTTTTTTCTTTTTTATTGTTAACATTATATAATTTAATTGATAGTTGTTGAATTAATTTACCATGTCATGGTCTGAGTCACAAACTAACCACATGGTCATCAGTTTAAAGTTGATTACTGGAGTGGCCGATGTGGCAGGTGTGGCAGGCAATGCTTTCTGCGGTGTTGTCTGAACCTCCATTCCCCTTATTTTTGTTATTTAATTTTTTTTCTTTTTTCCTATACAAAATATTTATGTAAATAAAATTTTGAAAATAAATACTGCTAAAAGGATCCAAAAAGTAGGAGACCTCTAGATGGTCGTTCATTTTGTTAGAAATAGTAGCTAAATCTCCTTTAAATCACACTATCATCTTAACACTTTCATTACCATATTTATAATGAAATGACCATTAAATCATAAGGATGATTTTATCATCATCATCTATTAACGTTTATCTTCCACACTAACATGGGTTAGACGGGTTTGTCCCATTTAGAGGCAAGTTGCGTCGGGTGACCGTATTTCGCTCATATAGGAGTGTTTCTGGCTGGTTTTCTATGGCTGGATGTATATATATATATATATAAGATATATTTTCTTTAGGTCGTTTTGGAAGCCTCAACAATGCAGATGGGTAATTCTCCAGGTAACAAGATCCGGTGGTGAAGAGAGAGATGTAAGTGAATGTAGAATGATATGTATAGCGTGTAGAAGAACGTAGAAAAAAGCGTAAAAAATAAAAATAATTGTTTCTACTTTAGGCACAAGGCCAGCAATTACCCAGTGCATTACTGGTACTTTATTTTATCGACCCCGTAAGAATGAAAGGCAAAGTCAACCTTGGCGGGATTTGAACTCAGATCGTAAAGGGACGTAACTATGCTGGAAAGCATGGCATCCAACACTACTGATACTGCCAATCCACTGCCCTAAATAAAAAAACTAAAAATAATAACACGAGATAAGAGTTACCTTGGGAGAGATTTAATTGTCCCAATATATTTAATTGTCCCATATATATATATATATATATATATATATAAGAGAGAGGGAGAGGGAGATAGGGAATGCTAGTGGAAGAGGGAGGGGACACAGGCATAGGTGGTGGTGGTGGTAATGATGATGGAGTGGTGGTGTAGTTGATGTTGAGGATGATATCAATGATGGTGGTGATAGTTATGATGAAGTGATGGTGGTGATAATGATGATGGTGATGGTGGTGGTGATGATGATGCATGCATGATTAAAGTCAGTGTTATGTAACTTGTATTCAGACACTAGTTCCTGAGTGCATGTAATCTGCAGCCATCCTGAACTGCAACATATTATGCATCAATATATACAGCATAATGTGCACCAGCAGTTAGTATTGTGTGCATATTGCAGTAAACAATTACATTAATTATAACTTGATTTTTGTTTGCAGCACATGGAAAGTGTTTTGAATAAACAGTTGCTGTTGGTGGTGCTGTTGCTACTACTACTACTACTGCTGTTGCTGCCGCTGCTGCTGCTACTACTGCTGCTGTTACTACTACTACTGCTGCTGTTACTACTACTACTACTGCTGCTGCTGCTGTTACTACTACTACTGCTGCTGCTACTACTACTACTATTGTTGCTACTACTACTGCTGCTGCTACTACTACTGCCTATGCTACTGCTGCTACTACTACTACAACTGCTACTACTACAGCTTCCACTATTACAACTACTATTGCTGCTACTACAGTTACTGCTGCCATTATTACTACCAGTATTACCACTGCTGCTGTTGCTACTTCTACCACTACTACTACTACAACTACTATTTTCGAATGAAGGAGCCTCTGTGTGATCACTCAACCTGCTAGAAATAGCAACCAAATCCCGATCAAATTGCACTTTGCTGTCTTAAAAACAGGAAATAAATACATTGCATAAGACAGTTGTGCTAGATGAAGTCTGGTCTAGGCTAATCAGTAACTACTCTACCACCACCAACATTACTACTACCACTACCAGTACAACTACTACTACTGATGCTGTTACTACTACTACTACTACTACTACTACTACTATTACTACCACTATTACTATGATTATTACTATTGATTTCTTTCTTAGGCACAAGGCCAACTCTGTTGTAATTGGCAGACAGCCAGTTTTATTGATCCACAGAACCTATCTTTATCAATGCCAGGGTAAGCACAGGCAGTGGGGGGGGGGGGGGGGGGCAGGCAGGGGACACAGGGGCATAGTAGTGAGAAATTAAGATCAGTGAGATTTGAACTCAAAGTCATTAATTGAAAACAATGATGCATTGAACTAAACAAATTAAAGCATCTAAAGTGGCCGGATGTTGTTTGTGACAATCAAACACCCTAATAATTATTCTTTCTATTGTTGGCACAAGACCAGCAATTTGGGGGAAGGAGAAAGTTGATTACATCAATCCCCAGTACTTAACTGGTACTTTATTTTATTGACCCTGGAAGGATAAAAGGTAAAGTAGAACTTGGGGCAATTTGAACTCGGAACATAAAGAGCTGGAACAAATATTGTTATGCATTTGTCCGACACTCAAATAATTATAGTAATAATGGTTTTTGATTTAGGCACAAAGCCAACAATTTGGGAGGTGGGAAAGTCGATTAAATTGAGCCCAGTGTGTTACTGGTATTTTATTTTATTGATTCTGTAAGGTTGAAAGGCAAAGCTAACCTTGGCAGGATTTGAAATCAGAACGCGAAGAGACATATCTACATGCAGCAAATGATCTGATGATACTAATAACAATAATAATATACTATATATATATATATATATATATATATATATATATATATATATAATACATATATATATATGTATATAATATAATATATATACATATGAAAAGAGTCAGGACCCTGACGGCTGAGCTCCGGCCGTTTCGACAGCTAGATCTGAACTAAGCCAGCAGTATTATATATAGTATTATATATATATATATATATATATAAAAGGCAAACAGAAATAACAACACAATCGGTACAGTATATGGAAGGGATATATTAGGTTAATGCTTGATATAGCAGGAAGAGGATCTTAACGTTTCAGATGCTAGTCCTTCATCAGAAGAAAAAATGAGGAATAAGATAGATTGAAGGGACAGGCAGGTTGGAATTGGAAAAAATGTCTTTAGATAAAAATAATAGGTCCATTCATGTTGACAGAAACCAGTGGTAAAATTCATAGTATGATTATAAGGCTGTTTATTTACATAAACATTTTGTATATGATTGAACATATAACCCCAGTCACAATAAATATATATATATATATAATATACAATATAGAAAATAGAATGTAGAAAATAGTGGTTTTTTTCAAAGGCTGCAGCAATGCAAATAGAACATTAAATGTTAAAAATAATGATAGCAAAGTTGGTGGAATGTTACATTGGAGGTGTTTAATTAGTCTTTAATATTTTGGGATATAATCCCTTTGCCCAAAGAGAATCTGGAGAAACTAAGTCAGAGCAGGATATCTTGTATTGGGATGGTATTTTTAAACCTGAAAGTGATGCGTTTTTTCAATACTGAATGTAGTAAATAGATCATGTGTTATGTGTTCTAAGCTTAGTTTCCACAACTCTTCTTTTGACAAAGGGATTTTCTCACAAAATATTAAGGACTAGTTACACACCTCCAAAGTAACATTCCAACAAATTTATTATCATTATTTTCAATTTTTAATGTCATATTTACACTGTTGTAGCCTTCTAAAACAATCACGTCTTTTTTCTTCTTTTAATGGCTTAATCAAAGAAAGAAAGCACCAGTAAAAGAAAGGAATAAACCACAACAGCAATCTGGTAAGAATGCCTCCATCAGAGTTGGTCCTTCTAAAAGCATCCAAAAGTCAAGTGGTAGTGTTAAAACATGCAATATTAAGTCAACCACCCTAAAAGCAATCTGACATACCATATATACTCGAATATAAGCTGAGGAATATATGACCAATTTGCCCAACCTCAAATTCTACGTAAATAAGGTTTGAAATGGGCTTGTATTTGGAGTCAATATTTGGACAATTTCCCCAACCTCAAATTCTACGTAAATAAGGTTTGAAATTTTGCCCATTTCTCAGACATAAAACAGTGGGGTCGGCTTATATTCAAGCATATACGGTAGATCAGCATGCATTAGTTTGTTTCAGTTATCATAGCCAAAGCAATGCTGAAGCATCATCTTTAACATTTAACATCTTGAAACTGCATTAGCAAGCCATTATTTGAAAAGTATAAAACAGTACTATAACTTTTGTACCACATTAAAATATATTGATACTGCAAATTTTCACAAAGATCTGTCCACTTGTAAAGATACTACAATCATTTGAATTAACAACCTTGTTTTTAAATATTTTCTGTTAAATCATTACAGGATGTTAAGAGCTAAGTGTATTCCTATCCAAGAGAAAAGTTGTCTCATCTATTTAACATTATAGAAACTGATTCAATAGCTCCCTATATTTATTTCTGTGAATGAGGAAAGAAACAATATTCTCATTGTCCCCTTTCTGAATAAATATAATCATTATGTAACCACTCTATAATGCTGACTCTATTGTCTCAAAAAAACAACGGCATATCATATCAATGCAACCTGAAACCATTGCTTCCAGTTTTATCTTCTATCAGTAGTAAAAAAAAACTTCTCTCTCTTTCACACAAAGGGACAAATAGAAAATGTCAGAATCCTCTTCTGCATCATGGCATACAAACTTATGCAAAATCACAAACTTCTCATTAAAATTTCTGCTGTAGCAGCCCCCCCCCCACACACACACACACTCCACCTACTGCCATCACCACCACCATTATTTTCAGTTTGGGTTTACTTAATCTTTTATCTAAATACTAGTGGATGGACCAATACCATCAATACTGATTTCTAATAAAGCAAATTTTGGGAAAGGGCAAAGCTCTTAAACAACACCAATATTTCACTGGTACTTTATTTTATCAACCCCAGAAGGTTGAAATACAATGTTGACCTAGGCATGATTTGAACTCAGAATGTAAAGAACTGAAAGAAATACCAGAAAGGCCAACATATTTGAGAGAAATAGAAAGTTCATTAAATCAATCCCTATACATCACTTGTAGTTTATTTAATTGACGACACCGAAAGGATGAAAGGAAGAGTTACCTCAGCAAGATTTGAACACAAAATGTAAAGAGAAATACTACGAAACACTGTCTCCTCACAATTCTGCCAATCCACCACATTCTGTGCCATCAATAATAACAATAGCATTGAATCTATTTAATTTGGGGAGTCAAGGATTGATAAGTCATATATACCAGGATTACTGGATATATGAACAATTATACAAACTGGGACATTTGCGTTTTGATAAATTTATGGTTTGCATAAGAGAAACCCTAGTTTATGTTGATTGCTGATACATGGAAGGGATTAAAATTAAAAATGATATTTTGATGATTTATTTATAGGCTATAATTACATAAATTTTTAACCAACCAACCGGAAATTTATAAATTCCTAAATTTATAAATTCCTAAATTTATAAATTTATTATAATAAATTGAAGTGAAAGCAACTGGTGCGTGTGTTTCTTATTGGCAACATGACCCTCCCAAAGTATAACAATATCGGTTTCAACATACGTTTTCAGATAAAGAATCTTGCTAACTAAATTCAGAAACGAAATTACATAAATGTTCAGCATATATGTATAATAGACATAGAGGATTAAATGTATGAGTAATTTTGGACAATGTCTGATTAGAACCCTGGACATTGTCATTGGAAAGTGAACTCCTTATTGTAAGAACATGGCAGATGGATATATATATATATATATATATATTTGAAAAAAGGAAAAGAATGACTTCACTTGTAGTTGGTGTTCTAAACAATTTAATTTTATAATAGAGTAAAATTCCATTATAACAAAATTCACAGAATATAAAAAGAAATTTGTTGTAACAAATTCTTTATAATGAGATCGACCCAACACATTGAGCGTGTGGCTGGGGATTGAGAAAAATGTTGTTATACTGAAAAATTCGTTATAATGGTATTCGTTATAACGAAATTTTACCTGTATTACAATTTTACAATTTTGCTATGTAGATCTAGTAAGTTCTTTGTTAAGTTCGGTGGGAAGTTTTTCTTAAAAATCCCGGTTAACTTCCTCGAGAACTTTCTTGTGTTCGTCAGTGGCGATTATCAATATATATATTACTGTTCTATATTTTTGAGACGAGGAATTATTTACATTATATACATTGGACGGATAGGTGTCTTCATCTTGTTTTGTTGTTGACACGTTTCGGCTGATGTACTCTCCAGCCTTCATCAGGTGTCCCAGTGATGTTATTATTAACATTTGTTCAGGTCACTGCCTGGAATTAAATATTTAAAAAAAAAAAAAAGTGGTTAAAAAGCGAGCTACTAACCTCAAGATTCCAAGTACAATTCTAGGCAGTGACCTGAACAAATGTTAATAATAACATCACTAGGACACCTGATGAAGGCTGGAGAGTACATCAGCCGAAACGTTGTGTCAACAACAAAACAAGATGAGGACACCTATCCGTCCAATGTATATAATATATATATATATATTTATATATAATATGAAAGATCCCCTTCAGTCACGAATGACCATGGGATTTGCACCTTGAAAGTTCACCTTTGAGGTACAAGTCTGGGCAAGGTTGTTTGTGGAAGACCAGACTCTCCTTTCCATGCCACTAATGTTGTCCAAGGGAAGACAATATCCAATACAGCTTGGCACCAGTGACATCATAACTCATTTCTACAGCTGAGTAAACTGGAGCAATGTGAAATGAAATGTCTTGCTCAAGGAAAGAATGCATCACGTGGTCCTGTAATTGAACTCACAACTTCACAATTGCAAGCCTAACACTCTAATCACTAAGCTATGTGCTTTTATATATGTGTGTGTATGTATGTATGCAATTACCCAGTACATTACTGGTACTTTATTTTATCGACCCCGTAAGGATGAAAGGCAAAGTTAACCTCGGCGGGATTTGAACTCAGATCATAAAGGGACGTAACTCTATGCTTCAAAGCATGGTGTCCGACTCTCTACCGATACTGCCAATCCACAATTTAAATAATGCATATAAAACAGAATTTATTTTAATGCATTTTGGGGGGGACACCTCATACATATATATGTATATATGTGTGTATGTATGCATCTATATATACACACAAAAACATGTGGCATATCATTATGGTTGATTATTCTCTCAGACTAAACAGATACAATATGTGGTCAAACTTTGAATCTCTTTGTTCTTTCAGCCAAATGATTTTCTACTTTAGCTAACCAGTATATTTCAGATATAAATTTATGAAGAAGAAGAAGAAAAATAAATCAATAAGCTAGCAACAGCATTATACTGGTAATGACATTGTGTTGAGGATTTGGAGGGAAAACAACCAAGCAGGCTTTATTTCTCCACTGTTGTTTTATTGTTGTTGTTGTTGGACCATGGCATAGTATAAACAAAAGAATTTGAAAGCTGATTTTCTTTGAAATAATAATATATTATATTTGATCACAGAAACTTTGTTTGATTAGTTCATTGTCTAAATACATGTGTGTGTGTGTGTGTGTGTGTGTGTGTGTGTGTGTGTGTGTGTGTGTGTGTGTGTGTGTGTGTGTGTGTGTGTGTATATATATACACATGTACACACATATATATACATATATATATATACACACATTTATACATATATATATATACATACACACACACATATATACACACATACACACATATACACACACACATACACATAAACACACACACACATATACACATACACACACATATATATATATACACACACACACACATATTATATATATATATAATGATGTAACAAATGTAACCATTGCATGATTACTAACCACCATGACATTGAAATATATATTATGCAATAAAACAATTACGTAAAGTAACTCTGTCTTAACACTATGTTGTATATATATATATATATATATATATATATATATACAATGCTAGCATATATATATATAGACCCATGCTAGCATGGAAAATAGATGTTAAATGATAATTGTTTCTACTTTTCGCACAAGGCCAGCAATTACTCAGTGTATTACTGGTACTTTATTTTATCGACCCTGTAAGGATGAAAGGCAAAGTTAACCTTGGCGGGATTTGAACTCAGAATGGCAAGGGCTGTAACTCTATGCATCAAAGCATGGCGCCCAACCCTCTACCAATACTGCCAATCCACTGCCTTTGAAATAGGTGTTAAATGATAATGATGATTATATATATATATATATACTGTTCTCTCACTTTCTATCCTTCTTTGGAAGAGACCTGGAGAGGAGATGGGCTCTGCTAAGTTTTAAAAAAATGCTCTAGGAACACTATATGTCAATATATTGCCCCTACAACTCCCTTGAGAATTAAGGGACCATACATATATACACACACATATATATATATATATGAGGTGTGCCAGAAAAGTTCCAGGACTGATGTCACAAAAGATTTATTTCAAACCCAAACTTCACACTTAGAGTTTTCTCCCTCAAAGTAATCCCCTGGAGTCTAATGCACTTTTCCATCCTTTTCTGCCGCGCTTGCATGAACTCCTGGAAGGATTCTTCCGGGATCCTCCACAGTTCCGTCGTCACGGCCTTTTTGATGTCATCCATGTCTTCAAAACGGGTCCCCTCTGGGTCGTACTCGAAGATCCATGACTCATCACCAGTGATGACTGTCCCTAGCAAGTCTGGTTCGGTTTCAAGATGCTTGAGGATGTCCTGGCACACTTGCATGCGTCGACCCTTCTGGTCATTGTTTAGCAGTTTTGGCACCATCTTCACGCAGACTTTCCGCATGTCCAAATCTTCAGTGAGAATCTTCCAAACACTGTCCTGATTCATGCTCAGCTCATTTGACATCAGTCGAACAGTCAGCCGACGATCGCTATGCACCATCTGTCTGACGCGCTCAACGTTGACCTCAGTCCTGGTTGTTGAGGGCCTTCCGCTCCTGGGGTCATCTTGCACCACTCAAAAACACGTGAGCAAGACATCGTCTCATCTCAATACACTTGCTGCAGAAATCCCAGTGCTTCTGATGGAGTTTTCCCTAACCGTACCAGAAACTTTAAGTTTGTTCGTTGCCCTGTGCTCATTGCTTGACGACCTGAAACAGAGGACATGTATATAAAATTATGAAGAAAAAAGTTTGATCGCTGCAGAGAGCTAAGATTAAGGTTACATACTCCAGGGGGATTACTTTGAAGGAGAAAACTCTTAGTGTGAAGTTTGGGTTTGAAATAAATCTTTTGTGACATCAGTCCTGGAACTTTTCTGACACACCTCGTATATTGGTGTTAGAAAGGGCGTCCAGCCATAGAAAATCTGCCAGATAGTCCTATACGAGCGAGACACGGTCACCCGACCAATCTTGTCTCAAGTGGGACAATTCCCGTCTAACCAATGCTGACCTGGAAGATAGACGTTAAACAATGATGATGATGATGATATATATATATAAATATATATACCATTGATTGCAGGGAAAACAAATCTTAAATGGACAATGACAATGATATATATATATATATATATATATATATATATATATATATATATATATATATATATATATATCATCATCATCATTTTACATACTGGTATGGTTTGGATAGGTTGTCATGGTCTGAGATCAGATAGGTCAGAGCAAACTCATCTTGCTCATTACATTATATATTTGGCCTGCTTTCTACAGCTGGATACCCTTTTTAACACTAACTACCTTACAAATTGTACTGAGTGCATTCTTTATGACTCCAGCACTTTACAGGGTTGACCGGGTGCATTTTATCTTGGCACATATACTAACATTTTCCAGCGTTTACTGGGTACATCTTATTGTGACATCAGCACCAGAGAAGTTGTCACATGTTCGTTCAAATTGGAGAGTTTTTTTCAAACCTAATATTGTCTACTTTTGAACACAATTACTGTAGCCTCCAGTTTCTCATTGTTTACTTTTAGTGTTGCAGTTCTTGTTACTGGTGGGCTTGTCTTTTGTATTATGGCATATCTCCACTCAGCTTAACCATGTATCATCCACTATGTGATGTTCAGTTCATGTCTTCCTTGGTCTCCTTTATCCACAAGTTCCATCCACTTTCAGTGCTCATTACGTTATATACCATATACACTCAAATCTAAACTAAGCAATATGTGACCAAAAACCCGATTGTAGAAGTGGGGCTTTGGCTTATATTCGGGGCTAATATTTTGACGATTTTCACCAACTTCAAATTCTATGTAAATAAGGTTTGGATTTTTGCCCATTTCTCAGACATGAAATAGTGGGGTTGGCTTCTATTCGAGCATAAACAGCATGCTCTCAAGTATATTTGACATACTCTCTTGCTCTCCTCCCACATCACATGTCAATGGCAGCACAATAATCTCTCTTGCACAATACATTCAATTCCTCTTAAACTCAACTTTTCTCTCAGATTTTCTTTCAAACATATTATATTACAAACATCATTTTTATTTAAGATGATTTTGTATTTCATTATTAGTTCTTTATGCTTAGTTTGGAACAACAGCATTCTTAAACCCAAGAGGGTATTAAAGTTTCAAGGTCTTCACAGATTCATCTTCAGAATCAAATTGGCAATCAAACTGGATCACAGTCATGTTTTCAATATAACACAAACACATCTATATGCATCATCATCATAACCATTTTATGTCTATTTCCCATGGGTTAGTCGGATTTTATGTCTATTTGCATAGGTTAGTCGGATTGTCATATGACCACATCTTGCTCATATGCTCCATATTTTGGCATAGTTTCTATGGATGAAAGCCCTTTCTAATGCCAATTTATACACATATATACAAAAATACAGAGCAAATGGCAACATAACACTCCACGTCTGTTTTCAATGTCTAGAGTGACTTGTACTATGATGCAATTGGTGGTAATGATGATGATATTTCATTTTTTCATTTCATTTTACGTCCGCTTTTTCCCTGCTTGCAAGGGTGGGACGGGAACTGATTCTGGCTTGATTTCTACAGCTGGATACCCTTCCTAACACCAACCTTAAATATATATATAAATATATTTTTTCATTGGTTTCAATCATTGGACAGAAGCCATGTTGTAGCATTACTTTCAAGGGGTCTTGTTGATCACATCAGCCTCAGTACTAATTTTAGTCTGGTAATTATTCTATCAATCTCTGTTTGTGGAACCACTAAGTCATAAGTTATAAATGTGCAACGTGAATAGCACAACATTTTATACTAATGTTAACATAAAGACAGATATAAACATACATACACACATATATATATATATATGATGGTGGCAACTCAATTTCAAGTAATGCCATCGTTTGATACTTAAGCATGAGCATCATGGACATGGCTTTTTAGTCCTGCTAAGGACTTGCCTGTGGCCAGCAATACCATTCCTGTGCTTCAAGCTTTGTTAAGTGATGAAGGCTTTGCACAGCGCCAATCCCACTCTCTGAACATCAAATGCATTTGCCCAAAAAGAAGAACTGGTCTACATCATTGGATGCAAATGAAGTCGCAGAAACTCAGGAGAGTCAACGGCCATTCAATAAAGTTTTTTTTTTTTTTTTTTTTATGAAGCGAGAGACTCCTAGTCTTCATTAAGACATCTCTCTAGGAGAAGGTCATGCTGATATATATATATATATATATATATATAGCGTCTAAAATAACTATATGCATAGCGTCTAAAATAACATGTTTTCAGCCCTATAACTCAACCTCATTTGCATACTCATCTTAATAATTTGAAATATCTAACTTTTCTTCTCTTTTCCCTTCACTATCCAAGAAAAACTTGAACCGTTAAGGTATCTTTTCTTGGATATGTCAAAATTTATGAAACAAACTTTGTAGTTTATCTGATGAAAGTGTACCAAAGTTTTGGTACCCTTGAAATATATATAATAGAATAAATATGGTTTTATAAATATAGTTTCCATTTATTAAATATCATTGTAAATATATATATATATATATATATAAGATTGTACTGCTTTTTCCCAAACTTGCACAAAGTCTGAGGATAAAGTTTTTCTTCTTGATTTGTTTTAAATTAAGATTGTATTACTTTTCCCTCATCTTACATTAAACATTTTTTCACCTTGATGGTATAGTCACTTATATGTCTGAATTATTGTTGCCATTTTGCTTACATTAATTTCTCTACTCGTATATATATATATATATATATATATATATATATATATATATATATATATATATATATATATACATACATACACATATATACATGACCTTTTCCACAAACACACAGGTGTTTGTGTGTGTTTGTGTGTATGTGTGATGGTAACAAATACACACCTGCTTCATAGTATATGTTTCAGTTAATCTAAAAACAGGTATTTTTTACTAGGAATGCTCAATAAGAAATTTGTTTTAAGTTAATTAACTAATTAAAGCAATGAAAATAATCTTTATTAATTACTGTTTGTTGAGGGAGGGGACGGCAGAGACCATAGCCTATGTAAAATTCAGCTGTTAGTTTCATTTTGTAAATTAATGACACAGTGCTCATTGCTGTAAGAGTGTTCATAATAGTAAACATCATTATAACTGCACATATTTTATGCTAATATACAGGCTTAGATTGCTTCATCAGGAAATGTAAACAAGTTTGTTTATCTCCACTAGATTTCAATAACAGACACTATTTCATTAGCTTTGAAAAATAAGAAGTGTTGTTTACTCTAGTCTAGACCAATGAAATTTAACTCTAGGATTTCATATTCTAATACAATATATATAAACGTCTCTTAGTGTGAGTGTGTGTGTGTGTGTGTGTGTGTGTGTGTGTGTGTGTGTGTGTGTGTGTGTGTGTGTGTGTGTGTGTGTGTGTGTGTGCGTGTGTTTGTAATAATAATAATATATGAGGTTATAGTGTAGTTGCTTTCTTAAAATGTTGAATATATATATATAAATGTATGCATATATACAAGCATATATACATATATGTATACATATATATGTATGTATATATGCATACATTTATTTATATGTATATATATATATATATACTGTATATATATATATATACATACATATATATAAATAAATGTATACATATATATATGTATACGTATATATATATATATATCAATGAGAGTAAGTTGAACAATTTTCCACATTTTTTATTGTTTTGTTTAATATGTACTCTAATATATGTTCTATCTTCCTCTTTTACTCACCTATTGAATCGTGCAAGTTGTGCAATTGACCGGTTTACGCATGTGGTTGGTCGAAACATCTAGAATTTGAATTCTAACCAGCGCGCTAACTCTATATTGCTGTCTAATTGCCTGTTGGCATTTAATGTCCGGAAAGGTTTTAGGTACTACCTATGTGACTGTCGCACTATTTCTCGCCATGGGACTTGGAGACTAGAGCCGAATGCTACCATTCTATTGTACAGTGATTGGAGACTGATTTTCTCTAATAACCGATTTTTCACTCGCTTGTTAATTTGTGTTTGAGATACATTGGCTGGTTGCTTATGGCGGGAGCGGAAATATTTGAATTTCATCTCATACTGTCACGTAAATTTCTGAATCAGTAACCAATCGGTTGACGGCATTGTGATAACATGTAGGGATTTCAGTTGCTAATGTTTTACTGTGTTGACCATCACATTCACTGTCATAGCCATAGCCGACATGGACTGGAATCGAATTCTGTCAATTGATTGGTTATTGATGAGGCGAAACCCGCTGATGAAGTCACATGCGCAGATTGTGCATTGTTGCATAATATATGTAGACAGTAGATGCTGTGCACTCTATTGCTCCATTAATTGCGGCCAAAGTTCAAATATAGGTATAGATTTACGTGTGTTGTATTGAAGCAAAAAACTATGTGTCTACTCAGGGATTTTACATAACATTACCTATTGAGAACGTTGAGATGCAACCGGTACTAGCAGTGAAACCCATCCTAGTCCCGTCAACTTATATATATATATGCATTTACACACATATATAAATGTATACACCTATATTATATATATATAGAGAGAGAGAGAGGGGGGGGGGGCTGGACTGGTGAAATTCCTTAAAGATTTATTATAATAAATCTTTAAGGAATTTCACCAGTCCAGCCTCCTGTCATTTTACTCAATAATAATTAACTCCGTTCTCGCACCACCAACAAGATTCAACATAAACGAAGATGGGTGAGTTGCATTACGTCGAGTGCTTTTCCTAATATTACATCATGGTTGACTATACGGAATGACCAGTTCTATCCAGTGGTGAACCAACAAACCTAAATGTTGCAAGCAGGGAAAAGCGGACGTAAAATGAAAGGAATGAAATGATGAAATATATATATATATATATATATATATATATATATACAATGATATTAAATGAATGGAAACTATATTTATAAAACCATATTTATTCTTTTATATATATTTCAAAGGTACCAAAATTTTGGAACGCTATCATCAGATAAAATATGAAGTGTGTTTTATAAATTTTGACATAACCAAGGAGAATATACCTTAGCGGTTCAAGTTATCCTTGGATAGTGAAAGGAAAAGAGAAGAAAAGTCAGATATTTCAAATTATTAAGATGAGTATGCAAATGAGGTTTAAGTAAAAAATCTGTAAAAAACGTTATTTTAGAGGCTATGGAAAATTTAAATAATTATGATAAGTTATTGTATGCATAGGAAAGAAGAGAAAGAAAGCATTTACGTTAATTTGGGGGAAAAGATTTATTTACCTATATTATGAGTTATAATATTGTACATATAATCAATTAGATTATATGCAGAATTATGGTTGTAAGTATTTTTATCTTATTACATTACGATAGGTTATATGTATATAAATATCTATATATATATTAATAAATTGCGTATGTATTAGTTGTTTATATATCAAATATGAGTTATGAAGGATGTTGAATTTGTATTTTACTTAAAAATAGGTGGTTCAAGTTGTGAGAGTAGAATAATTTCTGGATTCAAAAATTTTGTTCAACATTGAAAATGTTTTCAGAATATTGTTAATTTAGCGAAGCTAATTAGATTATCAAACATAATAGGTTTATGTTTGCACAATTGAGAAAGGAAAGATAACTCCAATTTTATTTGTTAACCGTTAAATTAGAGAAAATTATATTTTATTTTGTGTGAGATCCATTATTTTAGTCGAAAGATGTGTGAATGTTTGAATAACAAAAAGAGAGAGGAAAAATGTAATGTGTTTTTCGAAGAACTATCGTAAAGAGGATACATTTTCAGTGGAAGATAGACGTTAAACGATAATGATGATGATGATGATATATATTGTTTAACGTCTATCTTCCATGCTAGCATGGGTTTATATATATATATGCATACATACACACTCATATATACGTTTGTGTGTGTTGTATTAAAGGGCAGGGGACTGGCAGAATTGTTTTTTCATTGGACAAATCGCCATCTGCTATATTGCTACATCCCTTTAAGCGCCAACTTCATATACTTTACATTTTTCGAGGGCCTGTGCCTGTAACATATCATCATCGTTTAACATCCATTTTCCATGCTAGCATGGGTTAGACGGGTTGTCCCATTAGAGGCAAGTGGAGTCAGGTGACCATGTTTTACTCATATAGAACTGTTAAATATATATTTAAAGAGAAAAGAGAATGTTTGGGAGAGAAAAGAAATAGGAAGATAGACGTTTATCTTTCTATATCTTCTCTCTCCCATATATCCACTCTTCTCTCTTCATCATCCATACACATCACATGCCGATACCATTGCAAATGTCTCTCTTGCACACTAAGTTTCCTTGAACTCATGCATCATTTGCACTAACATTACACGTCTAACAGAGTATGCTAGACTTCTTTCTAACCTTTCTGTATCCAATGCATTCAATGAACATGTTTCACTACCATATCACATTGCACTTTGTACCCAGTATCATATAATCTTCCATTCACTGAGGGAGGTAATCTCTTTAACACCAGCAGAGATAGTAGCTTGCTAAATGATATCCAGCCTGTTATTACTCTGGCTACTATGCTTTTAAGCATTCATTCACTGTTAATTTGGTCACTTAGGTAACAGAAGCTATCAACTACTTCTTTGGATTGCAGTGAGTAATTTTCACTGGTGCCCATATTCATCCCTTAGCTGCATATATATATATATTGTATGCAGCTAAGGGATGAATACAGGAGGGGGCGTATAGTGATGGTGAGGATAGCTGATAGGGAGTGCTAATGGAGGAGTCAAGGGTGGGAGCATATGAGTGAGGTGAGTAGCTTCAAGAGTATGATAGTGTAGGAGACTAGAGACTTTTAAGGAAGGCTGGGGGGGGGGGGTGAATATGGTGTAGAGATGTTGAAAATAGCTGTTAGTGAGTGCTAATGGAAGTAGGGGGACACAGGGATAGGTTAAACCACATTGTATGCTGCAGGTCGGGTCTTCTTCAGCACCACATAGCACCAGTCCACATGGACTTTAGTCATTTCTGTAGTAAGGTTAGTTTTTTTAAACTCGTCTTGTGTCTTTTTAGGTCTGCCTCTTCCATTGCATCCCAACCACTGAGGTTTCTCTGCATTTCATTATGCAGCTGTTACCTTCTACGTGCATCACGTCTATTTCTATTATATATATATTATATTAGATATATATTAAATATATATTTTACATATAATATATATATATTAGATAATAGATATATATACTGTATATATAACCATCTTGCCAACAACAAGCCTGAGTACCATTTTGATTTCCATATGTCTAACACACGTGGGCATGCCCACAAAGTCAGAAAACAGCACAGTTCCCATGACTTTTGGAAACATTTTTTCACGCTCAGAGTTGCTGAAGCATGGAACAAACTACCTGCATCAGTTGTTAGCTGTCGAGACACTGCATCCTTTAAAACCTCCATGCTTCCTGAGATTCGCCAACACTACAGCTAATGTTCCCCCTCCATACATATACACACATGTATATCATGACTCATACACTATTCACTTCCCTGACATTTGTATATTATTCTATGTACTATACATGCACCTTTGACGAGTTGTAGTGCACTTGAGCACTTTACACAATAATTTCATTATTATATTATATCATCATCAATGTCTGCTTTCACTGCTGGACGGATCCATACAGACCAAATCAGTATTGAAGCAGAGTCACTGATCTCCCAGGCAGGCCAGGAGTCTCTTATGTACGGTCACATGTTTGATCAAGTGCGCAGGGGAGGGTGCCGTTCCTTTGACACAACTGAAGGGTCCTCCCGACCAGTTGTCTGGTGAGTTTTCTACAGCTGGATGCCCTTCGTTTCACCAACCACTTTACAGCATGAATTGGGTGTGTTTATCATGTAAATCACCAAAACTAAGGATATTGTCATGTCCTTGACATGGTTGAAGGGTCCTCCCAACCCTTGGTCAGGCAAATTTTATATAGCTGGATGCCCTTCTTATCATCAACAACTTTACAGTGCATACTGAGTGCATTTATCATGTAGATTACCAACACAAGGGAGGCTGTCATGTACATAATATGGCTGAAAGCCGTTCCTATCACCAACGATTATTTGAGCTCCGTGACTATATATATATATATATGTATGTATGTATGTATCTAGGGAGTGTAACTTGGAGTTACTGTAGGTTCACCCGGGTGAGCACTCGATGTTTAGGTTCACTTCTGTGTCGAGGTGTAGAGCTATACAGAGTGTATTATATTGAAAAGATAACAAGGACGATTGGTTACTCCTTCAATACATTTATTGGTAGGTGACGCGCATTGCGACACTGATCATTTTAAAGGGCCCATTGAGCTGCCGATTATAGAGTCGGGTAAGATCGATACAGATCGAACCTTGAGCTGATCAGTGGCGAAACGCGCGTCCCTACCAATAAATGTAATGAAGGAGTAACCAATTGTCCTTGTTATCTTTTCAATATATGTATGTATGTATATAGTATATAATATCATATAATATATGTATATATATTATATAATATATCATATTATATATATATATATAATACATCATATCATATATGTGTGTGTGTGTGTGTGTGTGTGTGTGTGTGTGTGTGTGTGTGTGTATACAAGTGCATGTGACACCAATAAAAACATGTATGAATACATATATACTTTCACTGGTTTCATATACACTTGCACATTATGCGTACATTATGCATGCCTATGTACGTGTACGTGTGTGTCTGTAAATGGTGAACTGTTGGAAGATCTTTATAAATTTTGTGCACAGATCAGAGAACAAATATTGAAGGACATATCGACCTCTTTGATGAACTGCTGCCAAGAGTTAAGAAAGAAGAAAGCTGATGTGGAATGGTAATGCTATCAGATCAAACGGACAGAAGAATAGCCTCAGGGAAAAGACACTGAGGTTGGCAGTGAAAATGTGAGACTAGCAAAATCGAAGAGAGTACTGTACGAATATTCACACGAAAAAACCCTCTAACATAGCCTGGAGCAAACTGGATTTCAGCAGACATGATATCTATGACAAACCTTACTTCAGAGTTCAATGCATCCAAGTAATATAAGTATACATATATACATGCAGTCACCTATATCTATCAATATACATTTTCTCTTGCTTAATATTATATATACACACACATTATATATATATAGTATATATAAATATATATATATATATAGTATATATAAATATATATATATATATAGTATATATAAATATATATATATATATATAGTATATATAAATATATATATATATATATAGTATATATAAATATATATATATATATAGTATATATAAATATATATATATATATAGTATATATAAATATATATATATATATATAGTATATATAAATATATATATATATATATAGTATATATAAATATATATATATATATATAGTATATATAAATATATATATATATATATAGTATATATAAATATATATATATATATATAGTATATATAAATATATATATATATATATAGTATATATAAATATATATATATATATATAGTATATATAAATATATATATATATATATAGTATATATAAATATATATATATATATATAGTATATATAAATATGTATATATATAGTATATATAAATATATATATATATATATAGTATAAATGAATTGAGAGAGAGACTGAGCATAAGAGGAATCAAATGCTGCGTGCAGGAGAGGCGGTTACGCTGGTATGGACATGTGATGCGTATGAAGGATGACAGCTGCATAAAAAGGTGCAGAGCACTAGAAGTTGATGGAAACCGCGGAGTGGGGAGACCCAAGATGACTTGGGATGAGGTGATAAAAGCCGACCTTACCCAACTACACCTCTCAAAGTCAATGACACACGACCGTGACTTCTGGCGTCACGCAGTAATACAGGGTACCCGACCTCCCATGGGTACATGCTGAAGCATATAAACAATATGCCCCCCCCCCCCCACCGCAAGGTGGTCGTGGAGGTGCCACGGCAAAAAAGCACCCAGCCCACACTGTAAAGTGGACGTGTAGGCGCCACGAAAAAGCACCCAGCACTCACTGTAAATGAGGTTGGTGTTAGGAAGGGCATCCAGCTGTAGAAATCAAGCCAGATCAGTTCCTGTATGAGCAAGGCATGGTCAGCCGACCAGACACTGCCCACAACAGGACAACCCGTCTAACCCATGCTAGCGTGGAAGAACGGACGTAAAACGGTGATGATGATGATGATGATGATGATATATATATATATAGTATATATAAATATATATATATATATAGTATATATAAATATATATATATATATATAGTATATATAAATATATATATATATATATAGTATATATAAATATATATATATATATATAGTATATATAAATATATATATAGTACATATATATATATATATGTATATATAGTATATATAAATATATATATATAGTACATATATATATATATGTATATAGTATATATAAATATATATATATAGTATATATAAATATATATATATAGTACATATATATATATATATATAGTATATATAAATATATATATATAGTATATATAAATATATATATATAGTATATATAAATATATATATATAGTATAAATAAATATATATATATAGTATATATAAATATATATATATAGTACATATATATATATATAGTACATATATATAGTATATATAAATATATATATATAGTATATATAAATATATATATATAGTACATATATATATATATATATATATATATATATATATATATATATATATATATATAGTACATATATATATATATATATATAGTATATATATATATATAGTATATATAAATATATATATATATATAGTATATATATATATATATATATAGTATATATAAATATATATATATATAGTATATATAAATATATATATATATAGTATATATAAATATATATATATAGTATATATAAATATATATATATATAGTATATATAAATATATATATATATAGTATATATAAATATATATATATAGTATATATAAATATATATATATATAGTATATATAAATATATATATATAGTATATATAAATATATATATATATAGTATATATAAATATATATATATATAAATATATATATATATATATATATTCTAGTGTGTCCATGTAGTGGCTCCCACAGGAGCACTGAGTGCAATGTCAACTCTGGATGTCGGTGAGAATGTCCAGCTAACCTCAGTCTCCTCTGTGTCACTTTTGAGTTGATTTTTGGGATGCTCCCATACAGCTCTGAGTTTTTCATCCTCAGTGTATACTGATTAATGTTCAGAGCCATCCTCAGCATTCTCGTGTAGCACCCATCCACCATTTGAGTGAGTTTCTTGGTCAGTGTCCAAGTCTCAGACCCGTACAGCAGCACAGACTCCACTAAAGCACAGAGTCACTAGAAGAGGAAGACCAAGGTTAACGTATGTTGATGCCCTAAGGACAGACACTGGTCTGTTGGAGACGCAGGACATGGCAGCGATAATGAGGGACAGCGACCGCTGGAGAGAACGCGTCCATGGATCTCGGGAATTTTACCCGCCTTAGATAGATAGATAGATATATATAGTATATATATATATATATAGTATATATATATATATATATATATATATAACGAAGGAAATGTGGTAAGGAACCAGGTGGACCATAACGCACCAAAGTACTCAATACTTGAGGTAGTAGAGTGGGTAATAGGAACCAGTAAGACCCCGACAGCTGAGCTCAAGCCGTTTCGACGGCTAATTCTCAGAATTAGCCGTCGAAACGGCTTGAGCTCAGCTGTCGGGGTCTTACTGGTTCCTATATATATATATATATATATATATATATATATATATTAGAAAATATATGGCTTTCACCGTATTTTTAACTAAAGGAATTTTAGGTTGATAATGGGGTTTAGAACCCTCAGAAAAATGGAAAAAGATGAGTATTGACGTACATTTTCTGGGGGTTCCAAAGGCCATTATCAAGCTAAAATTCCTTTAGTTAAAAATACGGTGAAAGCTATATATTTTCTAATTTCAAACTCGCTCACTGTTTCAAAACATACTTACTTGATATATATAGTATATATAGTATATATATATAGTATATATATATAGTATATATATATATAGTATATATATATATAGTATATATATATATAGTATATATATAGTATGTATATATATAGTATATATATATATAGTATATATATATATAGTATATATATATATAGTATATATATATATAGTATATATATATATAGTATATATATATAGTATATATATATAGTATATATATATAGTATATATATATATATATAGTATTTATATATATATAGTATATATATAGTATGTATATATATAGTATATATATGGAAAGTATGGCGGGATGGGGGAAGTAGAGAGGACTATCAAGTGGCCAGGAGGGAAGCTAGGAGACAAGTGTACTTAGCAAGAAGGGAAGCTGAGGAAAGAAAGTTCAAGCATGTTCTACAACGCGATGACCAAAAACGTGAGGTGTTCAGGATTGCTAGGCAATGCGTCAAGGAAAACCGTGATATTGTCGGGGAGAAGTGTGTACTAAACGACGATGGCACACTTGCCATCACCGACTCTGATAAGAAGGTAGCTTGGAAGTGTCACTATGAAAGGCTACTAAATGAGGAGAATAATTGGGAGAAAGGCAGTCTCCCCCATACCGACCCAATAGAGGGACCAGCAGTGTTAGTCGAGGGGAGTATAATAAGTAAGGCAATCAAGGATATGAAGACGGGTAAGGCGGCTGGGCCTTCGGAAATAGTTGCTGAGATGCTGAAGGCATCTGGCACGGTGGGACACACCATGGTCACCCGCATAGTTAACCAAGTCGTACAGAATGGGGTTGTTCCGAAGGACTGGCATAGCAGCATCATCGTTAACTGTTATAAGGGTAAAGGAGACGCCCTAGATAGGAGTAACTATAGAGGCATTAAATTAATCGACCAGGTCATGAAGGTCACGGAAAAAGTAATAGCGCAACTAATCAGAGAGAGAATTGACCTAGATGAAATGCAGTTCGGGTTTGTGTCAGGCAAAAGTACCACAGACGCTCTTTTCATAGTACGACAACTACAGGAGAAGTACCTAGCTAAAGGTAAACCCCTCTACTTAGCTTTTGTCGACTTGGAGAAAGCCTTCGACAGAGTCCCCCGCTCCATTATCTGGTGGGCTCTTAGAAAACTAGGCGTTGACGAATGGCTTGTGAGGGCTATACAAGCCATGTATAAAGAAACAGTCAGCAAGGTTAGAATTAACAACGAATATAGTGAAGAGTTTAGCGTAAAAGTTGGCGTCCATCAGGGCTCTGTTCTCAGCCCACTACTATTTATTATTGCCCTTCAGGCTATAACAGAGGAGTTCAAGACAGGCTGCCCATGGGAACTCCTATACGCAGACGACCTGACACTCATAGCGGAATCAATGGCCGAGCTAGAGAAGAAATTCCAAACATGGAAGCACGGCCTAGAGTCAAAAGGACTTAAAATTAACCTGGCTAAGACCAAAGTACTAGTTAGTAGGAAAGAAAACAAGGCGGCGGTCCCTTCTGGGAAATGGTCGTGCTCGGTGTGTAGGAAAGGCGTAGGTAGAAACTCCATTTTATGTCCTAAATGCAAAGTATGGGTGCATAAAAGATGTAGTGGGATCACAGGTAAGCTAACTAAGAACATAGATTTTACATGTGGCCGGTGCTCTGGTGCAATAAGTAGCAGCAAGTGCCCACAAACTACTAGCTCTTTCAATTGCGCAGAGGGTTCTATAGAAATAGTGGACAGCTTCCGTTACCTGGGCGATAAAATCAGCAGTGGGGGAGGGTGCTCTGAAAGTACTGTAGCTAGAGTCAGAACTGGTTGGAAAAAGTTCAGAGAGCTTATACCACTATTAGCTGCTAAAGGGTTCTCACTAAAAATGAAAGGCAGGTTGTACGATGCCTGCATACGAACAGCAATGCTGCATGGCAGTGAGACCTGGGCATTGTGTGCAGAGGATATACGCAGACTAGAGAGGAACGAAGCTTGCATGCTCCGCTGGATGTGTAACAGTAATATACGTGAACGGCAAAGCATAAACGAACTAAGGAAAAAAATTAGAGATAAGAGGGATCAGATGTTGTTTACTCGAGAGAAGGCTACGTTGGTATGGACACGTGATGCGCATGAAAGTCGATAGCTGTATAACAAAGTGCAGGGCAATAAAGATAGACGGTAGTCACGGAATAGGCAGACCTAGAAAAACCTGGGACGAGCTGATAAACTCCGACATCACACACTTACACCTCTCCAAGACAATGTCACTGGACCGAGACCTTTGGCGGTACTCAGTAACAGAGAAGACCCGCCTTACCTAAATATATAGTAAAACCTACTCCAGCCAGTAGGCATCTCTAACAAAATACACCCCGTCCCACCACCACCACCCCCACCCGATCCACACCACCCCGTTCTATGTAAAGTTATGTTGGTGCCGCGCCATCGAGGCCGAAACAAATGAGATCGTGTAGGTGTCACGACAAAAAACACACAGTCCACGCTGTAATGTGGCCGTGTAGGCAACACGGTAAAAACCTCCCAGACCCACACTGTAAATGTGGTTGGTGTTAGGAAGGGCATCCAACTGTAGAAAACCTGCCAGACAGTCCTATGCGAGCAAGACAATCACTCCTGCCTCAAGTGGGACTACCCCCGTCCAAACCCATGCAAGCGTGGAACACGGACGTTAAACGTTGATGATGATGATGATGATATATATAGTATATATATATATACTATATAT
>CAXHJY010000238.1:77500-85000 GCA_964016885.1 Eledone cirrhosa | reverse complement strand
GTACAAGATGACACATGATCAAGATGATACTGTACTGCAGAAGACCCACCGCCCCATGTACACAGGATGAAACAAATATGAGTCATTAATCTGCACCAATCTTCTCCCTACCTCTCTGCCATTCACCCTTCCTTGCTTTCACAAACTAAAATCCCACTCACCTCATCCATGTCCAACTTTCATACTCCCTCTCCTCGCAACCTTCCATAAACCCGAGGTACTTCTGTTCTGTACAACCCATGCATACAAACACGGAAAGCTGGTCAGGCTCCAAATCTGTTCTACTCCCCTCCCATAATGCTGCTTCTACGACAAAAAAGGCACATTACTCTCCCTCTAAAGTGGTTGTGTTGGTGATAACAAAAATCACCCAGTGCACCCTGAGTGGTCGTTTTGGTGACATGATAAAAGCACCCAGACAACAGAGGTTGGTGTTAGGAGAGACATGGTCACCTAATGTTACTTGCCTCATAAAGTGACAACCTGTCTAACCATTGCAGGAGTGGACGTTATATATATATACATATATATATGTGTGTATATATATATATATACATCATCATCATCATCGTTTAACGTCAATCTTCCACGCTAGCATAGGTTAGACGGTTTTGTTACATTTGATGCGGGAATGGTTGGGAGAGCACGTCTCGCTCGCACGGAAGCGTCTCTGGCAGGTTTTTTACAGTTGGATGCCCTTGCTAACACCAACCACATTTACAGTATGGACTGGGAGCCTTTTCACCATGTCTCCTACACGGCCACCTTACAGTGTGGACTGTTGTGTCATCGATAAAGTGGACGGAACGGGAGAGGGAAGATGGGGTAGAGGTGTTGTGGTGGGGTGTACATTGTGTTAACAGGTGCCTACTGACTGTAGGTTTGTATGCAATGGCAGTCATGTCCTCTGTACAACTGCATGGTGCCAAAGGTCTCGATCCACTGTGATTGTCTTAGAGAGGTGTAGGTGAGCAAGGTCAGTTTTTATCACCTCATCCCAGGTTTTTCTTGGTCTACTCACTCTGTAGCTTCCATCAAATTTCATTGCCCTGCACTTTTTTATACAGCTGTTGTCCTTCATACGCATCACATGTACATACCAACACAGTCTCCTCTCCAGAACACAACATTTGATACCTCTTATGCTTAGTCTCCCTCTTAATTCGTTTATGCTTCGCATTTCGCGCACATTACTATTACACATCCATCGGAGCATGCAAGCTTCATTTCTTTCTAATCTACACAGGTCTTCAGCACACAATGCCCAAGTGTCACTACCATGGAATATCGCCATTCGTATACATGCATCATACAATCTGCCTTTCATTTTTAGAGAGAAACCTTTTGTGGTCAACAACGGTATTAGCTCTCTGAACTTTTTCCATCCCATTCTAACTCTGGCTACTACACTTTCAGAGCACCCTCCTCCACTGCTGATTTTGTCACCCAGGTAACGGAAGGTGTCCACTATTTCTATAGAACCATCTAGGCAGTTGAAAGAGATATCATCTAGTGGGTCCTTGCTACTTACTGCACCTTAGTATTGGCCACATACAAAATCTACATTCTTAGATAGCTTACCTCTAATCCCACTATATCTTTTATGTACTCATAGTTTGCATTTGGGACATAGATTGGAGGTTCTGAGCATGGCCATTTCCCAGAAGTTACCTGTGCCCTATTCTCATTTCTACATACTAGAACCTTAGTCTTAGACAAGTTGACTAAGGCCTTTTGATTCAAGGGCATGTTTCCATGTTTGGAACTTCCTCTCTAGTTCAGCCATAGATTCAGCTATGAGAGATCATCTACATATAGAAGTTCCTATGGGCAGCCAGTCTTAAACCTGTTATAGCCTGTAGGACAATAATAAACAGGAGGGGGCTAAGAACGGAGCCCTGGTAAACCTTTACTATTACGCTAAATTCATCACTATATTCATCGTTAATTCTAACCTTGCTGACTGTTCCTCTATACATGGCTTGTATAGCTCTCACAAGCCATTCTTCCACTCCTAGTTTTCTAAGAGCCCACCAAATTAAGGTGCATGAGACTGTCAAAGGCCTTCTCCAGGTCAACAAAAGTAGAGGGGTTTACTGTTAGCTAGGTACTTCTCCTGTAATTGCCATACAAGGAAAAGAGCATCCATAGTACTTTTACCTGGCACAAACCCAAACTGCATTTCATCTAGATCAAATTGGTCTCTAATCAGTTGAGTAATAACTCTTTCTGTGACTTTCATGACTTGGTCAACTAATTTAATGCCCCTATAGTTTCCTCTATCCAGGGCATCTCCTTTGCCCTTGTAACAGTTGATGATGATGCTGCTACGCCAGTCATTTGGTATGACCCCATTCTGTATTACTTGGTTTACTATCCGGGTGACCATAGTATGTCCCACGATTCCAGATACCCCCTATATTCAATATTTCAGCAACTATCCCCGAAGGCCCAGCTGCCTTGCTTGTCTTCATATGTAAATATGTGTGTGTGTGTGTATATACATACATACATACATACATACATACATACACACACATATACATACACAGACATATTATACATACATATACAGGACGTCCATGTAGTAAAGTGGTCGTATAGGTGTCACGACGAAAACCACCCAGTCCATGTAGTAAAGCGGTCGTGTAGGTGACAACAAAAAGCACCCAGTCCACACTGTAAATGTGGTCGACGTTAGGAAGCGCATCTGTAGGGAAGCTGTAGAAACAAACCAAAATCAGCTCTTGTATGAGCAAGACATGGTCACCTGACCTAGCATTGCCCACAACAGGACAACTAATCTAACCCATGCTAGCGTGGAAAATGGACATAAAACTGATGATTATATATATATTATACATACATACATATACAGGACTTTCTCTTTACCCACACTTTGCTGGCCTTGTGCCTAAATGAGAAAACACTATCTCTGCACAGAAACTTCTTTTACATTTTAATCTATGATGAAATAATATATCAGAAAATGAAAACCAAAGACACTGCACCTCTGTTGCACATGACAATGCATAACACACACAGACTGATTCTCTATAATAATAATAATAAAAACAAACATTCTATAGATGTCGCTTTGTATTAAGAGGCCATCTTCAGCTGCTAGACGTATTCAGATCATAAGTAAGCAAGGGGAATAACTTCTATGGCTTCAATGGATCCAAATCTTTTTGACAAGATAGTGGGAGTGAACCTTGTCTATAAGCCAACTTAATAAAAGCAACGTACATGTTTCAACCTTATTAGATTCCAACGAACCATACACAACATTATAGCAAGTTGATTTGATGTAGAATATGGCCAAATATATAGGAAAGAGGAAATAAAGTATACATTAGGTTTGTCAAAGGGTAGAGGTAAAATTACTTGAGAAGAGAGCTGGATGTGAAGTGGGTGCATCCAAATAGTTTCACATTTTGAATATGGCAAGTGGAAAAAAAATTTCAATCAACTGAGACTATCCTGCTAATGTAGTTTTGCTCTTGAAATTGCCATAGTGACTAATGTGTAACTACTCTACTGTATTATGTCAAAATTGCTGCTTTATTGCTTCATCTTAAAGCTGAAACTTTGAAGTCACTGTCTCTTTCATATATATATATATATATATATATATGTGTGCACACACACAAACACACACAGGTCCTCCAAGAGAAATTTTACAAGGTGGCACAGTACTGCTTTCGGGCCAGAAGCTGATAAAGATTTTTCTCAAAATGGATGTTGCATGGTAGTTGTGAGAGGCCTTCTTAGCTCTTGGGCGCCAGAACAAAGTACCAGCTGGACCCCGCCTCTCATTGGCCCTGTATATATGTGTATATATATAAACATTATCATCATCATTTCATGTCCGCTTTTGCCTGCTTGCAAGGTTGCGACGGGTCCTATTCAGTACAGCATCTCTCCACTTGTCACGGTCCTTCGTCATCTCCTGTGTGAGCTTTAGCAATCCACTCTCACCACCTCCACCAAAGTTTTTCATGGTCTTCCTGGCACTTCTTTACCCAGCGGTCATCCTCCATGCACATCACAGTCTTCTCTCCCGCACACTACAACTTATTCCTCTCAACTCATTCATGCTTGGTCGTTCACGTACATTGACTTTACACATCCAACGGAGCATGCTTGCTTCATTTCTCTCCAGCCGTCACATATCCTCTGCAGTTGCTGCCCATGTTTCACTACCATGCAGCATTGCGCATCTCACACAGGCATCATATAACCGGCCTTTCGTACGCAGGGAGAAACCCTGGCCTCGGAACAATCTCCCTCCCATGCTAATCTGATCACCTAGGTACTGGAAGCTATCAACCACTTCTACAGAACCTTCCTGCTTTTGAAAAATGTGTATCACTGCGACTCCTACTGTCAAATTTCCCTGTACATCTACTGCATATCGTTTAACGTCCACTTTCCACGATATATATATATATTTAATATAAGATGAAAAGATGGTTAAAAGAGTTCCATGTATTTTTAACCATCTTTTATTATTTATACTCCAGTCCTATAAACAGTTGAGTGCTACTTATCCGATATTTGCATTGCTTTATTGTGCTACAATAAACTCACCTCCTACATTATATATATATATAGTTATATATATATATATATAGTTATATATATATATATATAGTTATATATATATATATATATATAGTTATATATATATATATATATATAGTTATATATATATATATATATATAGTTATATATATATATATATATAGTTATATATATATATATATATAGTTATATATATATATATATATAGTTATATATATATATATATATAGTTATATATATATATATATAGTTATATATATATATATATAGTTATATATATATATATATAGTTATATATATATATATATAACTATATATATATAGTTATATATATATATATATAGTTATATATATATAGTTATATATATATATATATAGTTATATATATATATATATATATATATAGTTATATATATATATATATAGTTATATATATATATATATAGTTATATATATATATATAGTTATATATATATATATATAGTTATATATATATATATAGTTATATATATATATATATAGTTATATATATATATATATAGTTATATATATATATAGTTATATATATAGTTATATATATATATATATAGTTATATATATATATATAGTTATATATATATATATAGTTATATATATAGTTATATATATATATATAGTTATATATATATATAGTTATATATATATATATAGTTATATATATATATATATAGTTATATATATATATATAGTTATATATATATATATATATATATATATGTTATATATAGTTATATATATATATATAGTTATATATATATATATAGTTATATATATATATATATATATATATATAGTTATATATATATCATCATCACCGTTTTACGTCCGTTCTTCCACGCTAGCATGGGTTAGACGGGTTGTCCTGTTGTGGGCAGTGTCTGGTCGGCTGACCATGCCTTGCTCATACAGGAACTGATCTGGCTTGATTTCTACAGCTGGATGCCCTTCCTAACACCAACCTCATTTACAGTGAGTGCTGGGTGCTTTTTCGTGGCGCCTACGTCCACTTTACAGTGTGGGCTGGGTGCTTTTTTGCCGTGGCACCTCCACGACCACCTTGCGGTGGGGGGGGGGGGGGGGCATATTGTTTATATGCTTCAGCATGTACCCATGGGAGGTCGGGTACCCTGTATTACTGCGTGACGCCAGAAGTCACGGTCGTGTGTCATTGACTTTGAGAGGTGTAGTTGGGTAAGGTCGGCTTTTATCACCTCATCCCAAGTCATCTTGGGTCTCCCCACTCCGCGGTTTCCATCAACTTCTAGTGCTCTGCACCTTTTTATGCAGCTGTCATCCTTCATACGCATCACATGTCCATACCAGCGTAACCGCCTCTCCTGCACGCAGCATTTGATTCCTCTTATGCTCAGTCTCTCTCTCAATTCATTTATGCTTTGTCGTTCACGTATATTACTGTTACACATCCATCGGAGCATGCAGGCTTCGTTTCTCTCTAATCTAAGTAAGTCTTCCACCTTCAGCGCCCAGGTCTCACTACCATGCAACATCGCTGTTCGGATACACGCATCATACAGTCTGCCTTTCATTCTGAGGGAGAAGCCTTTTGCAGCTAGCAGTGGTAGTAGTTCCCTAAACTTCTTCCATCCCGTTCTTACCCTAGTTATTGTACTTTCTGAGCACCCACCTCCGTTGCTAATTCGGTCACCTAGGTAGCAGAAGCTGTCTACTGTTTCTACAGGGCCCTCCCAGAGATTGGTGGTACTTGTTTCCTGTGGCTGTTTGCTTGCTGTTTCAGCACAGCTGCTGCATGTGAATCCTACATTCTTAATTAAGCTTCCTGAGATCCCGCTACATCTCTTGTGTACCCATTGTTTGCATTTGGGGCAAAGAATGGAGTTCCTACCTACACCTTTCCTACATACTGAGCAAGGCCATTTCCCTGAGGGGATCTGGGTTCTGTTTTCTCGTCTACTTATAAGGACCTTAGTCTTTGTCATGTTGACTTTGAGGCCCTTTCTCTCTAGTCCCTGCTTCCAGGTTTGGAATTTATTCTCTAGTTCTACCATAGATTCAGCTATGAGTGCGAGGTCATCAGCATACAGGAGTTCCCATGGGCATCCGGTCTTAAACTCCTCCGTTATTGCCTGCAGGACTATGATGAACAGGAGAGGGCTAAGAACAGAGCCCTGGTGGACCCCAACCTGTACGCTAAATTCCTCGCTATACTCATTGCCAATCCTAACTTTGCTGACTGCTCCCCTATACATGGCTTGTACCGCTTTCACAAGCCATTCATCTACTCCTAGTTTTCTAAGAGCCCACCAGATTACTGCACGTGGAACTCTGTCAAAGGCTTTCTCAAGGTCGACAAATGCCAAGTAGAGTGGCTTACTTTTAGCTAGGTACTTTTCCTGTAATTGCCTCACAAGGAAGAGCGCATCAGTGGTGCCTTTCCCTGGAACAAACCCAAATTGCATCTCGTCTATATTCACCCGGTCCCTAATCAGCTGTGCTATAACTCTTTCTGTTACTTTCATGACCTGGTCCATCAACTTTATACCTCTATAGTTTCCTCTATCTAGTGCATCGCCTTTACCTTTGTAGCAGTTGACAATGATGCTACTGCACCAATCTTTTGGTATGGCCCCCTCTAGTATTACCTGGTTAACGATACGTGTGGTTATAGTGTGACCTACAGACCCAGATGCCTTCAGCATCTCGGCAGCTATACCCGATGGACCGGTTGCCTTCCCTATCTTCATATCTCTGATTGCCTTACTTACTACGCTGCCGCTGACTTGTACTGCTGGTCCCTCTATAGGGTCTACGTGGGGTAGGGTCTCTTCTTCCCATGCATTCTCCTCATTTAGTAATCTATCATAATGACTCTTCCATGCATCTTTCTTCTCAGCA
>CAXHJY010000238.1:20000-72500 GCA_964016885.1 Eledone cirrhosa | reverse complement strand
AGGATAGTGGTTTGTTTATTTGAGTAAGTTGTGTTAAGGGATAAGTAAAAAGACGGAGAAAGAGAGAAACGTCTTTTTACTTATCCCTTAACACAACTTACTCAAATAAACAAACCACTATCCTGATGTCGTCCAAAAGTAATGGTCGCATTTTGAAAGGGTACGTCAATGTTTATTTATAAAACTGGTATATATTGTATTTTGTCTGATGAAGGCATACCATAATTTAACTTGGTATCCTTGAAATATGTATAATGAAATAAATATGGTTTTATAAATATAGTTTCCATTTGTTAATATCATATATATATATATATATATACGTGTACACGTTGGAAGAAATGGCTATTAATGATCACAGTCGTAATTGGGGAGGAGAGATACGCAACAAGAGAAATAAACAAAATATATTAAATATATTTAATATATTAGTGTTTACAAACACCAGGGTGATAGGGGGGGGGGCAGAGAGAGAGAGAGTGATAAAGTGAGAAGGGGTAAGAGGGAGAGTGATAAGGCGACGAGAGAGAGGGGAAGAATGATAAAGTGACGAGAGAGAGTGATAAGGTGATGAGAGAAGGGGGGAGCAGTGATAAGTCGATGAGAGGGGGAGAGTAATAAGGTGATGAAAGAGAGGGAGAGAGTGTTAAGGTGATGAGAGAGAGAGGGGGAGAGAGTGTTAAGGTGATGAGAGAGAGGGGGAGAGAGAGTGTTAAGGTGATGAGAGAGAGGAAGGAGAGTGCTAAGTCGATGAGAGAGATGGAAACGGAAATGAGAGTAAAAGAGGAAGAGAGGGGAGGATAGTCAGTGCTTGTGAGAAAGACATGACAGAACTATATAACTCATATATATATATATATATATATATATAGTGGTAAAAAACCGGGAGGTTACATCCATAGTGAGTAGAGCACTCGGTCCAGGGGACGAGTTCGGAGTATAGAGTTATTTCCACAACAAATTAGTAAGCCATACTCGAGGATGCGCGTTTCAACACGGGTTGAAAATCCGCTCGGTGAAACGTGCGTCCTCAAGTATGGTTTGCTAATTTGTTGTGGAAAAATTCTCTCTCTCTCTATATATATATATATATATACATAAATATATATATATAGAGAGAGAGAGATATTTCATTTGACAAACACTTATATACATATATTATATATACATATTCACTGCACACTATTTGACACAAATGTAAAATGAGTCAGCCCTATAAGCTAATGATTGGCTGTTTTGCTTTTTCCTTATGAATTTCCAAATAGAAAAATGCAAGTAAAATATCTCTATCTCTATTAATATACCAGTGATATATATATATATATATATATATATATATGTGTGTGTGTGTGTGTGTGTGTCTATGTATGGGATGTCTTAACTTATCAATCCATGTTGCTGTTAATGTATATATATATATATATATATATATATATATATATAGTGTCCCCCAAAAATGTATACACACTTTGATTAGAATGCTGTTGAAGTGTGTATATATTTTTGGGACATGATGCGTGTGTGTGTGTATATATATATATATATAGTGGTATGTTATGTGTATATAAATAAATTTCAACCTACCGACCAAGCGGCCCCCAAACACAGGCAAGAATTGCCAGTTAAATATTCCAGCGACCTCTAGTGGCGTCCGACCGGGACAACTGTAGACTATTTACCCCTTCCTTTTTAATTTACTGTCTATCTCTTATTCTACCTCTCCTTGCTTTATCTTTCTATCTCTTACTGCACCTTTGGTCTTTCTAACTATCTCTTACTGCGACTCTTCTCTGGCTATCTATCTCTTACCACGCCCCTTCTGTCTCTCACTCCCTATCTATCTCTTACTGCGCCTCTCTTCTCTCTCTATTCATTTCTTACTCTGCTTCTCCTCTGTCTGTCTATCTATCTCTTACTGCTCCTCTTCTTTCTCTTTATCTATCTCTTACTGTGCTTCTCCTCTTACTATGCCTCTTCTCTACTCTATCGCTCCATCTCACACTGCGCCTCTCTTCTCTCTCTCTCACGCCCATTCCCTCCCCCTCTCTGTTTTACTGGCATTCATATTGTGTGTGTGTGTGTGTGTTTCTCTCGCTTACTACTGTAAGTAATAGTAGTAGTAGGAAAGATAATGATACGAAAATAAGGTTTGGCAGAGAAGGCAAGGTGAGAAAAAGATGAGGTAGACAGAGAGAGAGAGTAAGGAATGTTGAAGGAGGGGGTTAAACAGGAAACCTGTGGGGAGAAGGAGGTAGAGATATGAGATAGAAAAACATAAGGTGGAGAGGGAAAGTAAGAGTAGTAGTAGTGCTGGTGATGGTAGTAGTAGTGGTTACAGTAGCAGTAGTATTGGTGGTGGTGGTAGTTGTAATAGTGGTTATAGTAGCAATAGTATTGGTGGTGGTGGTGGTAGTAGTAGTAATGGTTATAGTGGCAGTAGTATTGGTGGTGGTATTGCATGGAACCACAGCTGCAGAGAGGAAGTGACGGTGGCGGAGCAATTGGTTGGTTGCTGTGGATACAACAACGACACCTTGCAGTCAGTTGTGAAAAACAAGGGCAGTTGACTCTTGGTAGCTCGACTGAAAATATTCCATTTTTTTAAAGCCCCACCTCTTATCTAATTGTTAAAAAAAAAATGTTATGATCTTCCATCTACCTCTATCGATTGAACTTGCTACTTGTGTTACAAACGTACATTTTTTTTAAACTAAATTATTTGTATGTTTACTTTTATTAGTTTAATTAACATTTTAAAGCAGAAAATCCCAATAATTCAAGACCTGTTCTACCACTCACAATTATTACCATAGCTAATCTATTCAATGTTTAAACTCTCTCAAAGCATTGACAATGGAATTTATTGTTAGCTTTTATGGTTAAATAGATGCAGACGAGATATATATATCACTTTGTGTGTGTGTGTGTTTATTTTTTTCATTTGAATATTTAAAATAAATTAACAAAGGAAAGAAAGCTATAATTTTAAAAAATACGAAACACATCCCAACATCTGAAAATCTGACACTGCCATAATCCTAGCAAGGAGAGTCAATAAACTGTGTCGTTCCAGAGTTAAAGGGACGTAACAGAATAATGCAAGTCATGTCCGGTACTCCACTCGTTCTATTATTATTATATCTTCAGCCAATCCCTCATCAACTTCTTCAAGTTTCACCTGGAAAGGAAGGTGAGGGTGGAGAGAGAAGTGCTGCCCCCCAGTACATTTGCTAAAAGGTGGATGAATGTGGCGAGAATGGCCCGTGTGAATGGGCCTACTCTGACCATGCGCCTATAGGCTAGCTAATGTGAGGAGAGGGGTGCTCTCCCTGGGTGCCCTAGAAGCGCAGGGCGGTTCAGGATTGGCGGGGTACCTGAGTCACCCCTGGGTCGTCCACCCACGATAGGGGAATTTATTTTGTTATATTTATGCATAGTTTATTTTATATTTTATATCTTCATTGTTAAATTAGTCTTGCCATTGTGCACTTTTACTCGACCTTATTGTAAACCCCCACTGTCCCTGTCTTTGTATTCTCCCCTACATGTCGGCCCTTGTGGGTAATAAATGAAATCATTATTGGTGGATTGGCAGTATCGGTAGAGAGTCGGACACCATGCTTTGAAGCATAGAGTTACGTCCCTTTAGGATTTTAGTTCAAATCCCGCCGAGGTTAACTTTGCCTTTCATCCTTACGAGGTCGATAAAATAAAGTACCAGTAATGTACTGAGTATTTGCTGGCCTTGTGCCAAAAATAGAAACAATTATTATTATATTATATTGCAGCCCTTTACGTTCTGAGTTCAAATCCCGCTGGAGTTAGCTTCGCTTTTCTTCCTTAAGGGGTCGATAAAATAAAGTACCGATTTAATCGACTTTTCCCTCCCCTAAAAATTGATGGCCTTGTGTCTAAATCAGTAACTATTATTTTTTAAAAATATATTTCTTGTTTTGTCTGTCACAACGCATCTCAATATAACACCGTAGGTTTTATTAATTTTCAAGTGTTAATATTGCATTCATTGTTATATTTGTTACAAACGTTGCGTCAAATGCCAATGCCGGGACAGAAAACCTGACAACCACCAGCGCCAAGTTAGGTATAGTAGCTTCTTTTGGGCTAGGAACTACTCTTGCCTCACTAAAAAGAAGGCATCTATAGTACTATTCCCAGGCATGAAACCAAACTGCATCTTTTCTAATTTGACTCTTTAAATAGCTACGCTATAACTCTTTCTTTCACTTTCATAACTTGGTCCATTAGTTTTATTCCTCTACAGTTGCCCCTCTCTAGAGCATCACCTTTGCCCTTGTAGCAATTTACTATTGTACTGCTGTATTACCTCGTCCATCTATGAGGGTTACTAGTTTGATTCCTACTCCAGCTGACGCTTTTAGAATCTCAGCAACTATCTCTAACGGTCCCACAGCTTTACCGTTCTTTATATCTTTGATTGCTTCTTTAACCCTAAAACTGTCAACTTCAATAGCTGGCCCTTCTGTTGGGTAAGTTGGGGGTAGTTTCTCTTCCTCCCATTCATCAGTCTCTCATAGTAACATTTCCAGGCCTCTTTCTTTTGAGCATCAGTGGTGCTAAGTGCACCAGTGTCGTTTCTAACATGTTTCCCCAACATCTTAATTTACACTGACACGCTGCCTTGCAATGGGGAACACTTATCATCTTTGTTCCTCACGTCTCAAGATGTTGGCAAACTTTCTTTTTTAAGCCTTTCTCCAAGCTGTGTATACATGTCGCCTGGCTTCCCTCTCAGCTACATGGAACCGGTCTCTGCTACCCCCATCTTTCCAGTCTGTCTCTTGGCTTTGATGGCTCTATCCACTGAGCTTTTCCACCACCAGATCACCCTCTGACTGGCTGGTGCTTTACTCCAGCCACAAGTCTTGTCAGTAGTCTGAAAAATGTTGTCACATTAGAATTTCCTGTTGTACTCTACGTCATCGGTATCTAGCTCATCAAATGCATCCCGAGGGTCCTTCTAAACTTATATTTAATCGAGAGCTCCTTTAGATTCCAGACCCTCCGTCTCCATATTTTCCTGCATGTCTTGTGCTTATTTTGATGTCGCTAGAGAAAGCTTATTTATTACAACACATTTGTCTTTCTGTTAAACCGACTGTAATGGGCTGCTCACACAAGATATTGTTCTCAAAATAAATAATATCTAAATCTCATAGATTCGATATTATGTGAAGTAAAGACTTTACCGTGAGAGTATAGTAGTATATATAGAGTAATGTAGATGCTAAAGGGTTCTCTGACACAGGGATAACAAGCTCTTCCAATTTTTTAAACATTTCACAACTGACAGCACCCTTAAGTATGTATGTACATATATATATTATATATTTGCTAGCAGAGATGACAGGCATTAAGATGACGATGATGATGATGATAGTATATATCATCATCATCATTGTTTAATGTCCATTTTCCACGCTAGCATGGGTTGGACGCTTTTGTTTCATTTGATGCTGGAATGGTCGGAAGACCATGTCTCACTCGCACAGAACCGTCTCTGGCAGGTTGTTTTTTACAGCTGGATGCCCTTCCTAACACCAACCACATTTACAGTTTGGACTGGGGGGCCTTTTCACCATGTCTCCTACATGGTCACCTTACAGTGTAGACTGTTGTGTCATCGATAGTGGACGGAATGGGAAAGGAGGGATGGGGTAGGGTGTACATTGGATTACACCTGTAGGTTTGTATGCAATGGCAGTCGGTTCTTCTGTACAACTGCATGGCGCCAAAGGTCTCGATCCAGTGTCATTGTCTCATAGAGGTGTAGGTGAGCAAGGTCAGTTTTTATCACCTTGTCTCAGGTTGTTCTTGGTCTACTCACTTTTTTTTCGTCCTTCATATGCATAACATGTCCATACCAACGCAATCTCCTCTCCAGAACACATTTGATACCTCTTATGCTTCGCCTTTCACACACATTACTATTACACATCCATCGGAGCATGCAAGCTTCATTTCTTTCTAATCTACGCAGGTCTTCAGCACACAATGCCCAAGTCTCACTACCATGAAATATCGCCATTCGTATACATGCATCATACAATCTGTCTTTCATTTTTAGAGAGAAACCTTTTGTGGCCAACAGCAGTATTAGCTCTCTGAACTTTTTCCATCCCGTTCTAACTCTGGCTACTACACTTTCAGAGCACCCTCCTCTACTGCTGATTTTGTCACCCAGGTAACAGAAGGTGTCTACTATTTCTATAGAACCATCTGGGCAGTTGAAGGATATCATCCAGTGGATCCTTGCTACTTACTGCACCTGAGCATCAGTCACATATTAAAATTTACATTCTTAGATACTTGCCTGTGATCACACAACATCATTTATGTACCCATAGTTTGCATTTGGGACATAGAATGGAATTTCTACCTACTCCTTTCCTACACACTGAGCATGGCCATTTCCCAGAGGGCACCTGTGCCCTATTCTCTGTTCTACATACTAGAACCTTAGTCTTAGACAAGTTAACTCTAAGGCCTTTTGACTCAAGGCCATGCTTCCATGTTTGGAACTTCCTTTCTAGTTCAGCCATAGATTCAGCTATGAGAGTTAGATCATCTACATATAGAAGTTCCCATTGACAGCCAGTCTTAAACCCCTCTGTTATAGCCTGTAGGAAAATAATAAACAGGAGGGGGCTAAGAACAGAGCCCTGGTGAACCTCTACTATTACGCTAAATTCATCACTATATTCATTGTTAATTCTAACCTTGCTGACTGTTCCTCTATACATGGCTTGTATAGCTCTCACAAGCCATTCTTCCACTCCTAGTTTTCTAAGGTGCGTGGGACTCTCTCAAAGGCCTTCTCCAGGTCAACAAAAGTAGAGGGGTTTACTGTTAGCTAGGTACTTCTCCTGTAATTGCCATACAAGGAAAAGAACATCCATGGTATTTTTACCTGGCACAAACCCAAACTGCATTTCATCTAGATCAATTTGGTCTCTAATCAGTTGACTAATAACTCTTTCTGCGACTTTCATGACTTGGTCAACTAATTTAATGCCCCTATAGTTTCCTCTATCCAGGGCATCTCCTTTGCCCTTGTAACAGTTGATGATGATGCTGCTACGCCAGTCATTTGGTATGACCCCATTCTGTATTACTTGGTTTACTATCCGGGTGACCATAGTATGTCCCACCATTCCAGATCCCTTCAACATTTCAGCAACTATCTCCGAAGGCCCAGCTGCCTTGCCTGTCTTCATAGGTACATGTGTGTGTGAATGTGTATATATTTATATATATATACATACACATACATCTGGAATTAAAATGTGATGCAGTGCTCCAAAATATGACAAGATGGTCACATCTGGAATTATGTGATACTAGGTTCCAAAATAAGAGAGGATGATCACAGCTAGAATTATAATATGATGTTGGGTTCCAAAATAAGGTAGGAAGGTCACATATGGAATACCTTTAATGTGATGTTGGATTCCAAAATAAGACAGGATGGCCACAGCTGGAATACATTTGAAGATAGATCTGCTCTAAACAACAACCTAATTATAATAATTACAATAACAATTAATTTTTAATTTACAAATGGTATTTTATTAATTAATCAGTATACTTCTCAGGCTTTCCGCTTCTTTTTGAAACCTGAAAAACAACAAAATAATTTACAATTTAAATTTGGTTAAAACAGTTTAAAATATGGTCACCACTGCCACCAGTTCTCATTAGTTCTCATTAACATTGTCATGTCAGTGAATTCTGGATCTTTCAATTCATGTCACATTTCCTTCAATAATTCCTTATGTTTCCTCAAACACCCACACAACCTTAATGCACCATTTTTCCCCATTGTCTTTGTCCCATGTGCACCCTATTTTGAATTTTTTTTGGTAAACTATATAGGTTTTCAACCTTTCTGTATCTATCGTTGTTGTGGTTATATGTATAGCCACTGCCTTCAGTCGCTTTTCTTGGTGTCACACTTATTAACTGATGTGAACTCTGGACAGTAATGTATTAACATCCCGCTCTATTGAGTGCTCTGTGATTGCCTCAAACAACTTGAATAGTACCTGCAATATGGCAGCTACAACTTCGATTCATACCTAATATTATGTGTGTGTGTGTGGTTGAGATCTGGTGTAGTAAATAAACTGGCTTGGCTTGGAATACATTTAATAACTCCATATGTACCAACTAACATAAAGAAGGGCAGCCCTGAAATGTATTACCTTCAGTAAGAGGAGAACCCTATGGTGTCTGGGTCATGTTCATTCTGATGGTGATTGAGAAGTTCTCACCTAGGGCTGGCTTAATACTTACATGATAATTGTTAGTCCCATATATATATATATATATATATTATATATATATATATATATATATATATATATATATATATATATATATATATATACACACACACACGCACACACAAATAAAAATAAAATTATTTTAGCAGCTCACCTTTTTTCTTTCCTTTGCCCTATAAAAGTAAATGAAACATGTTTTATATAACAAGTAGAATATGTGTTTATGTATCTGTGTGTGACAGTATGGATGTATATACGTATGAATACATGCATGCATATATGTATGTATGTTTCTCTTAATTTTGAGTACATTTTTGACCAGCCACCTTCCTGGTGGCTGGTTGTAAAAGAAAAGAAATTGTCATCTCTTAAATCGCAAGAATGTTTTGCAAATTTCGTAGTCTATGAATTAGGGAGCTGCGTTCTTTGCCCACTAATCCAAGTTCAGTTATACTTTGGTCCAAGCAGGTTGGTATATAACCTGTAGCTCCAATAATGATGGGTATGAAGCTAAAGGTGTATCTCGGATACCGGATCTGCAAATTCCTCATCAATGGTCCGTAGATGTCTTCCTTCTCTTGTATTTTTCTTACAACGTTGACATCAAGTAAGCAGATGATTTCTATAACGGATCACATTTTCAATGTGTGATCCCAAACAACAATATCAGGCTGGCTGTGTTTTAATTTGGTCGCAAAATATAAACGTGTGCATGTATGTATGTATGTATGTATGCATGCATGTATGTATGTATGCATATATATATGTATGAGGTTGCCCTGTTCCTACATTGTATATTTTATCAAGTCCCTGGGGATACAGGATTAAATGAAATTATGTATTAAAGATGAATTCCTTAAGGTTCAGATTATAATATATAGATATATCTTTATGTAGACGTAGGCGACGAGTCGTTAGAACGTGAATAGAGTGATTTGTGGTATTCCTTCTGGCTCTGTTTTATCATCATCATCACCATTTTACATCCGTTCTTCCACACTAGGTTAGACGGGTTGCCCTGCTGTGGGCAATGCCAGGTCAGGTGACCATGTCTTGCCCATACGGGAACTGATTTTGGCTTGATTTCTACAGCTGGATGCCCTTCCTAACACCAACCTCACTTACAGTGAGTGCTGGGTCCTTTTTTTACCGTGGCACCTACACGACCCCTTTACAGTGTGGGCTGGTGGCTTTTTTGTCATGACACCTCCACGACTATTTTACAGTGGGAGGGGTGGGGACATACTGTATATATGCTTCAGATTCGGCTTGTGCCTGTGGGAAGTCAGGTCTTCTGTATTACTGCGTATTGCCAGAGGTCTCGGTCCTGTTTGAGAGGTGAAATTGGGCAAGGTCAGCTTTTATCACCTCATCCCTGGTCTTCTTGGGTCTCCCCATTCCAAGGCTTCCATTGACTTTGAGCAATCTGCACCTTTTTATGCAGCTGTCATCCTTCATATGCATCACATGTCCATACCAATGTAATCTCTTCTCTTGCACACAGCAGTTAATCCCTCTTATGCTCAGTCTCTCTCTCAATTCATTTATGCTTTGCCGTTCGCGGATATTACTATTACACATCCATCGGAGCATGCAAGCTTCGTTTTTTTCTAATCTACGCAAGTCTTCTGCACACAACGCCCAGGTCTCACTACCATGTCACATTGCTGTTCATATGCACACATCATACAGTCTGCCTTTCATTTTGAGGCAAAAGCCTTTTGTAGCCACCAGTGGTAGTAGCTCACTGAACTTCTTCCATCCCGTCCTTACCCTGGTTACTGTACTTTCTAACACCCACCTCCTCTGCTAATTTGGTCACCTAGGTAGCAGTAGCTGTTTACTGTTTCTACAGAGCCCTCCCAGAATTTGGCAGTGGTTGTTTCCTGTGGCTGTTTGCAGCATACTGTCCCAGTGCAACTGCTACATGTAAAGCCTACATTCTCAACTAAACTTCCTGAGATCCCACTACATCTCTTGTGTCCCCATAGTTTGCATTTGTGGCAGAGGATGGAATTTCTACCTATATCTTTCCTACACACTGAGCAAGGCTATTTCCCCGAGGAGATCAGGGTTCTGTTTTCTTGTCTACTTACGAGGACCTTAGTCTTTGTCAGGTTGACTTTCAGACCCATTCTTTCTAGGCCCTGTTTCTATGTTTGGAATTTCTTCTCTAGTTCCACCATAGATTCAGCTATAAATGTAAGATCATCCACATACAGAAGTTCCCATGGGTAGCCAGTCTTAAACTCCTGTTATAGCCAGCATTATGATAATAAACAGGAGAGGGCTAAAAACAGAGCCCTGGTGGACACCAACCTGTATGCTAAATTATATATATATATATATATAATATATATGATGATGATGAAATCCATAGAGCAAATTTATTATTTATTATTAGTACAGATTAGAGTTGAAGCAAAGAATCGCTGCTTTCACACTATTACAGAAGATTCAGTAATAGATAGGGTGAAAGCAGCGATTCTTTGCTTAAAATTTAAACTGTACTAATAATCATATATATATATTTAAAAGTTAAACAAGGTTCAATGAATAAATCAAAGAATGAGTTTTACAATAGATAGGAAGCACTCAACAGATATGGTTTTCCAGAGTTATTAATATTAATTCAAAATATTAACAAAATATATATATATATATACACACACAATATATATAATATAGGCGCCTCGGAAAAAAAGCACCGAGCACTCACTGTAAATGAGGTTAGTGTTAGGAAGGGCATGCAGCTGTAGAAATAAAACCAGAATCAGTTCCCATACAAGCAAGACAAGGACAGCCCACAACAGAACAACCCGTCTAATCCATCCTCACATGGAAGAATAGACGTAAAATGGTGATGATGATGATAATATATATATATATATTAATCATAACTAAAGAGTAAGATTAAATTTTAAGATCAGTGTAGATCATAAGATTCACGCAATAGTAAAATATTAAGTGAGAGAAATATTTCTCAAATTGATGATGATGGTGGACTTACCTTCATTTTTTTCTTTTTCTTGCTAGGTTCCTCCTAAAGAAACAAACACAGAAAACATTAATAAACGACAACTCCATAAACTATACAAGGTTCACTAGTCCCATTGTGTAGAAGTGAAGTTAAATTCATCCCTGCATAAGACCCCTATCCCTCACAACTGACACATCAGTTCAGACCTTGAGGTAGGGATATGTTGCTAGAGGGTGTATACACACACCTAACCTCCCTTGGGATGGGGATATACACACCTAACCTCCCTTGCGGTGAGGATATACACATCTACCTGTCTTCTTTCAGTAACTCAGTGGGCAAACTGTTACTCCCAGGAGATTTGTTGTTTTTATGAGGATGAACGGCTGCATACACATAACACATTCTCACATATACACTTACACATACATAATTCATTCTCACATATACATGCTTACACATACATAACACAGTCTCACATACAAACACAATCTCAAATAGACACTTACACACAAATCACAACGCATTCTAACATACATACACATAAAACACTTTCCTGTACACATACATAACACAAAGTACACTCATACAACACTGTCTAGGAGCTATATAACAGTTTTAATGAATTGTGCTTAGTATCCCTTTTGCATTTAAACCGGCTGTATCTGGTAGATTTGATATTATGTGAGATAATTATGTAAGATAAAGCCTTTACCACAAAAATACAATAGTATATATAGAGTAATTTAAATGTTAAAGGGTTAACCCTTTAGCATTTAAACCAGCTGTATCTGGCTAGAATTCTCTCACCTCTTTCTGTTCAAACTGGTCATAACCAGCCACTCATACTGATGTTAAAGTATTTTTATCAAAATAAATAATATCAAAATCTCATAGATTTGATATTATGTGAGATAATTAGATAGTATATATAGAGTAATGTAAATGCTAAAGGGTTAAAATAATTAAAAAGATAAATGTAACCTTACCAAATGAAAGTCGTTTTCATCATACAGAACATTAATATTTTCAAAGTTGGCAAGTTGACCGAAGGAGGCTGAAGTGGTGAGTTGTCGAGAGGCCATCTAGAAGAAAATAACAAAAACAAAAATGTGAGTAAAGTATCAAAGCTCTACATGGCTCAGGACCACCATTACTTGGTCTTTGGGTGGTATGACTAACACACCATCATCAATTGGTCCTTGGTTTGTATGACTAACATACGACCATTAGCAAAACATAGAACATGGTGTCGTCTGTTAATCACATTTTACCTGTATATGTTAAACCTAGGTACATCAAGTTTACTAATGTGGGCATGTGCAAAGGAAATGGGTAATGTCCCTCCTCCCTTCATTACAAACTCAATAAATACCTGCAGCTATACAGCAACACTATTACAGCTGAAAACTCCTCTCTCTCTTTAGTGGTTAGAGCATTGGCCTTGCAATCGATAGGTTGTGAGTTCAATTCTCAGACCGGGTGATGTGTTGTTTCCTTGAGCAAGACACTTTATTTCAGATTGCTCCAGTTTACTCAGCTGTAGAAATGAGATGATAGGGACTGGGGTCCATATCATTCCACTGCAAAGTGGTCGTGCAGGTGCCACGGCAAAAAAGCACCCAGCACTCACTGTAAATGAGGTTGGTGTTAGGAAGGGCATCCAGCTGTAGAAATCAAGCCAGCATCAGTTCCCGTTCCACTCTAGCAAGCAGGGAAAAAGCGGACGTAAAATGAAATGATGATGATGATGATGATCTATATCTATCATCATCATCATCGTTTAACATCCATTTTCCATGCTAGCATGGCTTGTTTGGGTTGTCCCATTTGGGGCAAGTTGGGTCAGATGACTGTGTCCTACTCATACAGAACTATTTCTGGCTAGATTTCTACGGTTGTATGCCCTTCCTAATGTCAATTCTCTTTCTCTCTCTCTCATCATCATCAACGTTTAACATCTATGTTCCACGCTAGCATGGGTTTAGACGGGAATTGTCCTACTTGAGGCAAGGTTGGTCGGGTGACCATGTCTCGCTCATATAGGGCTGTCTGGCAGGTTTTCTACGGGTGGATGCCCTTCCTAACACCATGCCCTCTCTCTCTATATATATATATAGTGAGAGAGAGTAATTGAAAGTGGAGAAATTCCCTAATATTTTAACAGGGTGCATTAAGCTCAATGTGTTATTCAGGACAAAATCAAGTAGGAATGAAAATTTCTTCCTATATCTCATCATCATCATCATCATCACCGTTTTACGTCCGTTCTTCCACGCTAGCATGGGTTAGACGGGTTGTCCTGTTGTGGGCAGTGTCTGGTCGGCTGACCATGCCTTGCTCATACAGGAACTGATCTGGCTTGATTTCTACAGCTGGATGCCCTTCCTAACACCAACCTCATTTACAGTGAGTGCTGGGTGCTTTTTCGTGGCGCCTACACGTCCACTTTACAGTGTGGGCTGGGTGCTTTTTTGCCGTGGCACCTCCACGACCACCTTGCGGTGGGGGGGGGGGGATATTGTTTATATGCTTCAGCATGTACCCATGGGAGGTCGGGTACCCTGTATTACTGCGTGACATTGACTTTGAGAGGTGTAGTTGGGTAAGGTCGGCTTTTATCACCTCATCCCAAGTCATCTTGGGTCTCCCCACTCCGCGGTTTCCATCAACTTCTAGTGCTCTGCACCTTTTTATGCAGCTGTCATCCTTCATACGCATCACATGTCCATACCAGCGTAACCGCCTCTCCTGCACGCAGCATTTGATTCCTCTTATGCTCAGTCTCTCTCTCAATTCCTTTATGCTTTGTCGTTCACGTATATTACTGTTACACATCCATCGGAGCATGCAGGCTTCGTTTCTCTCTAATCTACGTAAGTCTTCCACCTTCAGCGCCCAGGTCTCACTACCATGCAACATCGCTGTTCGGATACACGCATCATACAGTCTGCCTTTCATTCTGAGGGAGAAGCCTTTTGCAGCTAGCAGTGGTAGTAGTTCCCTAAACTTCTTCCATCCCGTTCTTACCCTAGTTATTGTACTTTCTGAGCACCCACCTCCGTTGCTAATTCGGTCACCTAGGTAGCAGAAGCTGTCTACTGTTTCTACAGGGCCCTCCCAGAGATTGGTGGTACTTGTTTCCTGTGGCTGTTTGCTTGCTGTTTCAGCACAGCTGCTGCATGTGAATCCTACATTCTTAATTAAGCTTCCTGAGATCCCGCTACATCTCCCGCTATATCTCTCTATGTTTATTTACTACAAAGTCCCCTCCAATCCAAACAATGTAAAAACAATGATGCTGCTAGCATATGCTTGCATGGGTGAGACAGGTCACCCACATCATCAGACAAGTCTGACCAGTTGACCACACTGTACCTTGTTCAGACAGACTGCATTTTCGCTGGGATTTTTACAGCTTGATGCCCTTCCAACTATGTTTACAGTAGAAAGAGAGAGAGGGGGGAGTAAAGGATGCTTGTGTGTTATTAGTGATTATTTAAGAAATTTAGAATTTTCAATATTTAGAATAATGAAAAATATAAATTTACCTTTTCTTTTTTCGTGATTGGAAGTCTGACAAAATTTTCCTCTTCATAACTGCAGAGAAATAAAACAATTTTATATATCTATAATTAGAATTTAGCTTCAAACATAATTGTATACAAATATGTATTTGAATTTCGTATATCTATATATATATATATATATATAAAAGGAACGATCAAATTTCGTCAAATCAGACCGAGCAAACAATGTTTCCGTTGGTCTTTCCAATTGCTAGCACTATCTATCGGCTGCAACTCCAGGTAGAAGGAGCAACGTGAAATAAAGTGTCTTGCTCAAGGATATAACACATCGCCTGGCCCATATATATATATATACTCTTTTACCTGTTCCAGCCATCCGGCTGAGGCCATGCTGGGGCACCGCTCTTGTTGCTACACATTTTATCTCCAGCCTGCATTGGTTGGCCACTGGTGCAAGAGGGAGTTCGTTGCTGTTGCCCTTAGGTTTCCCCCGTGCTTTGCTGTTGGGCTCATCCGGGATCCAGAATAGCAAGGTGTTGAGATGTTTCTTGAAAACATCCATGTCCCCACCATGCACATCTCTCAGATCCCTCAGCAGCTTGTTGAAGAGTTGAGGTCCTTTGAACCCCAGGCTATTGCAATTTCTGCTCCTTATTCTAGATGTGGAAGACGGGACCTTTGGTAGCACACAGTGACGTCCTGTTTGGGGGTTGGTCCAGCTCCCAATGCCAAAGTTTGGTGCTAGTCCCTCCAGAGTTTTCCATATGTAGATCACTGCGTATCTCTCCTGTCTTCATTCCAAGGAGTAGAGGTTCAGTTCTTTTAGCCTCTCCCAGTAGGTTCGCTCCTTCATCGTGGCAATCCTCTTGGTGTAGCTTCGTTGGATTGCCTCAAGCTCCATGATTAGTTTGACACTATGGGGTGACCACAACTGGGAACAATAGTCCAGGTGGCTTAGGACAAATGTCCTCCATAGTGTCAAAATGGTGTCACGGTCTCTTGTCCGGAAAGTCCTCAAGATCCAGCCAGCAAGTCGTCTGCACATTGTCACCACCCTCCTCATGATGTGTGAGGAAAAAGATGCATCATTGCTCATGTCTATTCCCAGGTCTCGTATCGATTTCGACACAGGAATTTCGGCCCCTCCTGGTCCAGTGTAACTGTGTTGTACTGTATGTGTTTGCAGGTTGGTATTGTAGGGCTTGAAATTTTCCAGCATTAAACTGCATGTTGTAGTCTTCAGCCCATTTGTATATGGCATCCAGATCTTGTTGTAAAAGGGCAGTGTCTGCCGGGTTTTTGATTGCCTGTGCACGTGTGGACATGGAATTTTTCAAGAAAGATCTCGACACCTTGCTATCCAGGATCCCGGATGAGCCCAACAGCAAGGCACGAGGGAAACCTAAGGGCAACAGCAACGAACTCCCTCTTGCACCAGTGGCCAACCAATACAGGCTGGAGATAAAATGTGTAGCAACAAGAGCGGTGGCCCCAACATGGCCTCAGCCGAATGGCTGGAACAGGTTAAAGAGTAAAAGAGTATAGGTATCATCATCATCATCATTTTACATCCGCTTTTCCCTGCTTGCAAGGGTGGGACGGGAACTGATGCTGGCTTGATTTCTACAGCTGGATGCCCTTCCTAACACCAACCTCATTTACAGTGAGTGCTGGGTGCTTTTTTGCCGTGGCAACTCCACGACCACTTTGCAGTGGAATGATATGGACCCCAGTCCCTATCATCTCATTTCTACAGCTGAGTAAACTGGAGCAATGTGAAATAAAGTGTCTTGCTCAAGGAAACAACACATCACCCGATTTGAGAATTAAACTCACAACCTTTTGATTGCAAGGCCAATGCTCTAACCACTAAGCCATGTGCCTTCACCTATATATATATATATATATATATATATATATACACACATATATTTATATATACATATAAGTATATATATATATATGCTGAGTGTTGCATGATTGGAATGAAAATCAGTGCTGCGAAAACTGATACACTTGTCCTCTCAAGGAAGCATACACAGTGCACTCTATGTCAATGGAGTTCCACTGAAGCAGGTGGAGAACAGGACTGTGTTCGAGAGTGATGGAAGGCAGGAGGCTGATTTAATTGCAAGAGTTGCAGTAATGTGCCAGATTTAGCATTCAATAATAAGAAGAAGGGAGGTAGGAGTAAAAGCCAAACTCACTATCTTCAGTTCGGTATTTGTGCCAACCTTTAACTATGGTCATTAATCTGGGGTAATGACTGAAAAAATACGATCATGAATACAAGCAGCCAAAATTGGGTTGCTCCGAAGGGTCTTTGGAGTAACGTTACTTGATAGAGTGCGTAGCTCGGAGATCAGACAGTCGCTCCAGGTAAAGTCACTGTTTCTCTGAATTTAGACATCACAGCTCCGATACTATGGGCATGTGGTTAGAATGTCTGAGGAAAGAAGCGCTGGACAGATTTTATGGGCAAAGCCAATAGGTAGGAGACTCAGGGTAGACCCCGAGATCCCGAGCTTGGCTGTCTCACTTGGTGATCCAGCTGGATCAGTTGGGTGGCAGCTGCTTCTGACAGCACCCTCTTAGGAGGAGGAGAAGAAAATACAATGTCATGGTTGTGTGGATGGCAATGGTAATAATACGGAAACACACACAGAAAACATATAGCAGTTCCACCACCTAATGACTGTATAGGTAGCAGTACTACCATCTAACCAGTGTATAGGGTGTAGTAGTCATCTTACTTTATTCTTTCTTTGGCTTCTTTATTTTCTTTAATTCGATGTAAACTGTTTCTTTCCTGGAACAGACAGAAATAAGGGGACTTACTACAACAATAACTTTCCTGGAACAGACAAAAATATGGGGACTTACTACAACAACACACATTCATACACAATACTTCTCTACCATACACACACACACACACCATAAAAGCTATATATAATACACACACACACATATATCATACAAAGCTAAACACATACATTATACAAGCTACACACACTTACATCATAACAAGCTATACATACACACACACACACACCACACATACCATACATCATACAAAGCTACACATACACATCAAACAGATAAGCTGATGTTGACCCAAACATCTGACCTCTCTCATGATCAACAACAGCTGACCTCTCTCATGATCAACAACAGCTGACCTCTCTCATGATCAACAACAGCTGACCTCTCTCATGATCAACAACAGCTGACCTCTCTCATGATCAACATTTGACCTCTCTCATGATCAACAACAGCTGACCTCTCTCATGACCAACAACATCTGACCTCTCTCATGATCAACAACAGCTGACCTCTCTTATGACCAACAACAACAACATCTGACCTCTCTCATGATCAACATCAACAACAGCTGACCTCTCTCATGACCAACAACAACAGCTGACCTACCATAAACTCCTCTGGTGCATCATCATATTCCCGTTTCAAATCTTGCAACAATGTACTACCAAGGGCCCGTTTCTTGGCTCTTTCTACCAGTTTTTCTCGACGTTCTTCAGCAGTCATTTCACCTGACAAAGGTAATTACAATACACAATTTAATTACATTTTTACCTAACAAGGTACCGCATTTGACGGCTTATAAGACATACCTCAATTTTGGGCAGGCATTTAAAATAAATAAATGGGTTGCAACTACGAATGTCAGGTGAAGGGTATAAAGTTTGTACATCGTAGTTTTTTTATTATCATTCTACATCGTAATTCTAGTTGTAATATTTTAGGACATTTTTAAAACATAAGTGTTTATAATATGATGTGAAGAATAAAGTAAATTTACTTTATTCTTCACATCATATTTCTTGTTGAACTATTTACTCTTTTACCTGTTCCAGCCATCCGGCTGAGGCCATGCTGGGGCATTACATTTTTAAAACAAAAAAAAAAGTGAAAATAAATTTATTTTATTCATCATAAAATATATTAACCCTTTAGCATTTACATTACTCTATATATAATATTGTATTTTTGTGGTAAAAGCTTTATCTCACCTAATATTGAATCTAAGAGATTTTGATGTTATTTATTTTGAGAACAATACCTTAACATCAGTATGAGCAACCAGTTATGGCTGGTTTGAACAGAAAGAGGTCAAAGAACTCTGGCTGGATACGGTTTAAATGCTAAAGGGTTGAAGTTGCCAATGTTGGTTCTAGCGGTGATCGCCATCTTGTTTACATTTGCGGAGATGTTTGTGGTTTACTTTAAGAGCCACTGCAGCATTAGAATTCCATTAGCCAGTAATACAAACTGACTTTTTACCATATAAGACACAGGATGATTTTCTGGGACATTTTTTGGAAAAAAAGTGTCTTATAAGCCATCAAATGAGATAAGTACAATATACAATTTAATTACATTTTCACCTGACAAGGTAATTACTACAGCAATTTTTTTAGACCTTATTTTTATTCCTTATATAAACCTTATAAACCTAAAAATATAAATTTTAACTCAATATTTTTATTATTCATTGAATTAAAAACACATCAAATGACAAAATCAAAACTTTTTACATATTATTCATTGTTGCAATATAGACTTTCACACTCTCAGGAGACAAAAAATTCTTTAGTATTTTACCAAAAATTGAAACACTATGCTCAACACTAGCTGATGTAGGATGACACTTAAAGATGAGACTGCAGTCCATGAGAGATATTGATGAGTTTTCCATCCAGCAAATTCATTCTAAATTGTTTCAAATTGTTTTCCTGCAATCCAGAGCTCAGATACGTTTTTATTTGACATGGATCTTGGACAAAATTCAAATCAGTGAGACTTTTAAATACTTCCTCAACTGAATATTGTGAACTTTCCAATTTTTTTATCAAATCCTTCAGTGGCAAATAGCATTGCACTATCTGAGTCAAACTCATTTCTATTGTTGGCGAATCGACACAATGTTTAGCTTTTTCCACAAGAATACCTCCTTCATCGATTCCATAATTTTATCATAAACGCAGAGTAAATTCTTGTCGTAATATTCAGCTGCTTCAATCCAACTGCCCCATCGAGTGACTATTGGCTCAGGAGGGAATCTGATATCTTTGAAAAGGGTCTTTCTAGTGCGATGTTTGACTATTGAAGCTTTTACCAACACAATGAGACCGCTCACGTCATCATAGAAACTCTCAGGACGCAATTATGAAGGAGATGCAATACATGTCACATGAAAACAATTGGGATAAAGTATCTTCCTTATTTCACCTATTTTGATCATATCCCTGGCAGTATCTGATAGTATTAATGAGAGGCTTTCTCGTGCAACACCTATTCCATGCAGGATATCATCAATAACTTGAATCATTATTGTAAAATATAAATATGGATTATGGAAAATATTTCTTACCTTTTCCAATAGAATAATAAAGTGTCTTGCCCCAAATCATGGTGCCTGATGCTCTACCAATACTGTGAATCCACCACCTTTATATATGCATATATAACAACATATATTCACACTGACATGTATATATACACAGCTACATATGTATATACATAGTCATATATATATATATATATATATAAAAAGAAATGAAACATACCACATTGGACTGCTGCTAATTTTGGAGGGATATACAGCTTCTGTTTATCATGTCTGCTCTCTGTTTCATCATCATCTTCAAGCTAACAATATACACACATTAAGAAGTAATTAGCATTGGCACTAACATAGAGTGGTTCATAATAGACCATATGTAACCTTTATATACACCCTATTACCATATATACACCCTATTACACAGGATCGCGAGGCTGTCTGTGAGATAAAATTGTGATGCCATTGCAGAGAAGTGTGTCCAGAATGATAAAGGTGAGCTTGTCCTCGCAAGTGGTGAGAAGAAAGAGGCGTGGAAGAGCCATTATGAAAGATTACTGAATGAGGAGAATGCATGGGAGAAAGAGACCCTACCCCAAGTGGACCCTATACAGGGGCCAGCAGTACAAGTCGATAGCAGCGTAGTAAGTAAGGCAATTAAAGATATGAAGACTGGGAAGGCAACTGGTCCATCAGGTATAGCTGCCGAGATGCTGAAGGCATCTGGGTCGGTAGGTCATACCATAACCACACGTATTGTTAACCAGGTAATACTAGATGGTGTCATACCAAAGGATTGGTACAGCAGCATCATTGTCAACTGCTACAAGGGTAAAGGTGATGCACTAGATAGAAGAAACTATAGAGGTATAAAACTGATGGACCAGGTCATGAAAGTAACAGAAAGAGTTATAGCACAGCTGATTAGGGACTGGGTAAAACTAGGTGAGATGCAATTTGGGTTTGTGCCAGGAAAAGGCACCACTGATGCCCTCTTCCTTGTGAGGCAGTTACAGGAAAAATACCTAGCTAAAAGTGAGCTGCTCTACCTGGCATTTGTCAATCTGGAGAAAGCCTTCGACAGAGTGCCTCGTGCTATAATCTGGTGGGCTCTTAGAAAACTAGGATGAATGGCTTGTGAAAGCTGTACAAGCCATGTATAGGGGAACAGTTCGCAAAGTTAGGGTTAACAATGACTATAGCGTGGAATTTAGCATAGAGGTTGGTGTCCACCAGGGCTCTGTTCTTAGCCCTCTCCTGTTCATTATGGTATTGCTGGCAATAACAGAGGAGTTTAAGATCGGATGCCCATGGGAACTCCTGTATGTGGATGATCTCACACTTGTAGCTCAATCTATGGTAGAACTAGAGAAGAAATTCCAAACATTGAAGCAGGGACTAGGAAGAAAGGGTCTCAAAGTCAACCTGACAAAGGGCCTCGTAAGTAGACGAAAAAACAGAGCCCAGATCCCCTCAGGGAAATGGCCTTGCTCAGTATGTAGGAAAGGTGTTGGTAGGAACTCCATCCTCTGCCCCAAATGCAAAAATGGGTACACAAGAGATGTAGTGGGATCTCAGGAAGCTTAGCTAAGAATGTAGGCTTTACATGTAGCAGCTGCACCAGGACAGCAAGCAGCAAATGGCCACAGGAAACAACCACCACTAGTACACATCCATCGGAGCATGCAGAGAAACCTTTTGTGGCCAACAGCGGTAAAGCTCTCTGAACTTTTTCTATCCGGTTGTAACTCTGGCTACTGTACCTTCAGAGCACCCTCCTCCACTGCTGATTTTGTCATCCAGGTAACGGAAAGTGTTTACTATTTCTATAGAACCATCTGGGCAGTTGAAGGAGCTAGTATCCTGTGGGCACTTGCTACTTACTGCACCTAAGCACCGGCCACATATAAAATCTACATTCTTAGATAGCTTACCTGTGATCACACAACATCTTTCATGTACCCATAGTTTGCATTTGGGGCATAGAATGGAATTTCTACCTACTCCTTTCCTACACACTGAGCATGGCCATTTCCCAGAGGGAATCTGTGCCCAATTCTCCTTTCTACATACTAGAACTTTAGTCTTAGAAAAGTTAACTCTAAGGCCTTTTGATTCAAGGCCATGCTTCCATGTTTGGAACTTCCTTTCTAGTTCAGCCATAGATTCAGCTGAGAGTTAGATCATCTGCATATAGAAGTTCCCATGGGCAGCCAGTCTTAAAATCTTCTGTAAGAGCCTGTAGGGAAATAATAAACAGGAGGGAACTAAGGACAGAGCCTTGGTGAACAGTTACTTTTATGCTAATTTCTTCTCTATATTCATTGTTAATTCTAACCTTCTGACTGTTTTCTCTATACATGGCTTGTATAGCTCTCACAAGCCATTCATCTACTCCTAGTTTTCTAAGAGCCCACAAGATTAAGGAGCGGGGAACTCTGTCAAAGGCTTTCTCCAAGTCAGCAAAAGCTAAGTAGAGGGATTTACTTTTAGCTAGGTACCTCTCCTGTAGTTGCTGTACAAGGAAGAGAGCATCTGTGATACTTTTACCTGGCACAAACCCAAACTGCATCTCATCTAGATCAATTCAGTCTCTAAATAGTTGTGCAATAACTCTTTCTGTGACCTGGTCAACTAACTTAATGCCTCTATAGTTTTTTCTATCTAGAGCATCTCCTTTACCCCTGTAGCAGTTAACGATGATGCTGCTATGCCAGTCATTTGGTATGACCCCATTCTGTATGACTTGGTTTACTATCCGAGTGACCATAGTATATCCCACTATTCCAGATGCTTTCAACATCTCAGCAACTATCTCCGAAGGCTCAGCTGCCTTCCGTCTTCATATCTTTGATTGTCTTACTTACTACACTACCATTAACTTGCACACCTGGTCCTTCTATTGGATCGATTTGGAGTAGACTATCTTTTTCCCATTTATTCTCCTCATTTAGTAGTCTCTTGTAGTGACACTTCCAAGCTACTTTCTTATCTGTATCAGTGAGGGCAAGTACACCATCATCATTACGGACACACTTCTCCCTGACAATATCACAGTTTTCCTTGACACATTGCCTAGCAATCCTGAACACCTCACGTTTTTGGTTCTCGCATTGTAGAACATGCTTGACCTTTCTATCCTCTGCTTCCTTCTTGCAAAGTACACTTGTCTCCTAGCCACTTGATAGTGTTCTCTACTTCCCCCATCCCACCATACCTTCCAAACCTGCTTTTTGTCCTTGATTGTCTCCCCCACCTTACTGTTCCACCACCAAGTCACTCTCCTACTGCCTATAGGTCTGCTCCAGCTACAGATTTCATCTGTCGCCTTCAAGAATTCCCACTGTTCCTCTATATTGTACGTCTCTAATTGCTCTTCCTTACTGTCAAAAGCATCAAGTAATATGCTTTTAAATTTGTTACTGGCTGTGGGGTCCTTCAACTTCCATTTTCTTTTCCTCTAGGTAGTCCTTCTCTGTCGTTGAATACATCTAGTCCTGACTATGAGGTCACTAACTATTAGGCTATGTTGGGAGGTGCATTCTTCACGAAGGAGGGACTTAGTGTTTACAACAGACATTCTGTCCCGTCTTCTAGTAAGGATAAAATCAATCTGGCTGGTGCGTTCCCCTGATCTATAGGTGATCAAGTGATTGTCTCGTTTTTTGAAGTTTGTGTTACAGATAGTTAGGTTATTAGCATCACAGAATTCCAGGATCCTGAAGCCTTCCTCATTCCTAGTACCAAACCCATAGCCATCACAATGTTGTCCAATAAAAGCATTAAGGTCGCCAGCAATAATTATGCAGTCACTGTCGGTTATTTGGGTGGCAGTCAGCATTAGCAACTCATAGAACCTGTCTTTTATAAACGTCAGGTAGGCTAGATTGGGTTGCATAAGCAGATATTATTGACACAGTTGTTCTATTTAGAACTAGTCTTATTTTAATTATTCTGTCATTCACTCTATTTACGTCAATTCCCTTATCTACCCATTTTTCGGCTAACTCCACCCAGCCCATTGTCATTTCCCATCCAGAAAATTTATTGCATCGTTTTTTACCCATGATGAATCTAGCAGACCCACCCCTCCACCTAGTCTCTTGAACACAACAAACATCAACTCCTTTACGCTCAAGCATCTCTACAACCTCATTTGAGCGACTTTTCAATGTACCTACATTCATGGTACCAACTCTGAAGTTTTGGATTTCGCTGGGTGGGTGGAAGGGATGGGTTGGAGGCGCAGGGAGGGGTGTGGGAGACGGAATTATGTTGGTCTTCCATGTCTGAAATAAAGAGGAGTTCTTGCATTCTCGTCCGGCAGCGGGAGTTGAATTTATCTTTATCTTAGACATTGTCATTGAGTGCTCAGACTCTCCAACTCTGCAGTCCATTTAGCATACCGAACAACAACCAGGCCTAAACTTAAGGAGTAGTAGCTGAAGCGGTGGCTTTGTGTTAGAGATTTGTGTTAGAAACCTTACTGTAAACCGCTGACTTTTAATAGAACCAAATGGTGGTGTGTGTGGGTGGGCGGGATTAAAATGGGTAACTTTAGGAGATGTAAGCATATTATGTGTGAGAGATAATAAACAATAACTAAAAGGTGTGTTGAAACAGATATTGTTATATTTAGGGAGGGTCATGTTGCCCTAATATTGCCAGAAAAATATAGTAAAACACACTCACTGTTTGGTTTTCACTTCAGTATATTTTTCTACAGCATCCAGCTATAGAAACCAATCCAAAATCAGTTCTGTGTGAGTAAAACATGGTCCCCTGACCTGGCTGTCTCACAATCGGACAACTCATGCTAGCATGGAAAATGGACGCGAAATGATGAAGATGAATTTAGCTGGTAATCAATGTTTATCATTGATTGACCAACAGTTAAAAATATAAATAACCAGAGTTCTTTCGTCACACATTTCTGTGACATCTTCAGTGATCATCGCTGTGTTTCTATAAGGTTTTTTTTGGCTGTCTCTGTTTGATGTGTGATCGTGTCTGAGTCTGCGCATGTTTATGTGTTTATATTCTATCTTAGATCACTAGTGTGTGTTTGTGTATGGTTGTTGCTATTCCACTCATTTTCTGTTCAGCCCTGGTTTTCTTAATTCTATATCTGTAGCCTCCCTAGTTTGTCAAAGTGTTGAGTCATTCCTATGTTTAGATATTATTTTAACTTCTATGTTGTATGCATTCCCTGCTAGCAAGGGCATCTAATTTGAAACATTATATTTACAAGTACAAATTCCATTAGGATTGAGGAAAATTAAATACCATATGTTGTCGTTTAGTCCAAGGGGAGTCATGGTCATCACATCTTTTCTTAAAATATTACCCAATAAAATATATAAAACTGATAGAAAGCAAATGACGATAAGATCTAAGTGTCATGTAAAAACATCTTACCTTTGGTACAAGATTCTCTGGTTGTGCTCGATATTTTAAAGCATCTGTAACTTCTGAAAAATCAATATTGGTGACATGAGATTAGAAATTGTTTTCTTCTATTTTGGAGTTAATTCATTTTAAAATTATATCTTTCTAAATTTTCCATTTTTAACCAGCATCACAACTATTACCCCCAATCTTCACCTACCACCACCACCCTCTCAACTATCACTACCACAACTATCATGACTACTACTACGATCACCACTCCACCACCTGCATCAGCATCACAACTATCACTACCACTACAACTATATCCACCACCACAACAACAACAACTATTAACCTGCGTAAACCATTTCCACAGATTAATAACACCATTTCTGTTCAGCCCTGGTTTTCTGATGGAGGCACATGGCTTAGTGGTTAGAGCATTGGCCTTGCAATCGAAAGGTTGTGAGTTCAATTCTCAGACTGGGTGATGTGTTGTTTCCTTGAGCAAGACACTTTATTTCACATTGCTCCAGTTTACTCAGCTGTAGAAATGAGATGATAGGGACTGGGGTCCATATCATTCCACTGCAAAGTGGTCGTGGAGGTGCCACGGCAAAAAAGCACCCAGCACTCACTGTAAATGAGTTTGGTGTTAGGAAGGGCATCCAGCTGTAGAAATCAAGCCAGAATCAGTTCCTGTCCCACCCTTGCAAGCAGGGAAAAGCGGACGTAAAATGAAATGATGATGAAATGATGATTTTGCCTGTTGGTAAATAATAATAGAATGTCTCGGGGAAAGAATTGCTGGACAGATTTTACGAGCAAAGCCAACAGGTAGGAGACCCTGGAGTAGACCCTGAGCAAGATGGTTGCTTCTGACAGAACCCGCTGGAAAGAGTGTTTGAGGATTCTGTCCCCATGGCCCTCTCAGGGAAGAGGAGGAGAGAGCAGAAGAAGAAAGTAAATAATATCCACAAACCTTTGCCTGTCACGGCTGACTGAACAACTTTGTCTATTTGATATTTCAGTTTATTATCAATGGGTAAAATTTTCTCCCATACCTGTAATTAGAGAAAAAATTACCTTATATTCAATCACAAAACAAAAATCAAATGAAAGTTTGAAGAAATGCCCTCCACAAAATAGGTAGAATAAAATAATATCATCATCATCGTGACCACAGTCTCTCTACAATTCATGATTTTCCATTGCTCCCGGCAACTGCTCTCTACAGCCCCTTTTCATTCAGGAAAAAAAAAAAGAAGCCATTTCTGACCAAAACCTGCCCATAGACATTGAAATATAAACCGAGTCATTGCCAGAGGTGTAAAAAGGGAAAATAGCGCCTATCACAAACATTGAAATTGCACTCCTGCCCTTGCAGCAAGCTATAGTAGTTGTTAGACAATGGGATTGACAGCACAGTTTAAATAAATGAGGGTTTAGGGTATTAAACAGCATTTTCATTTGTTCTACAGGTATCCTTTACACTTCAGAATATGTAAAGTATTGACAAAAGTGTTAGTGTATTTAAAGGGAGAGATCTGTGTAATACTGATCTGTGACAAATATTAAAGGGAGAGATCTATGTAATACTGATCTGTGACAGATATTAAAGGGAGTGATCTATGTAATACTGATCTGTGACATATATTAAAGGGAGTGATCTATGTAATACTGATCCGTGACAGATATTAAAGGGAGTGATCTATGTAATACTGATCTGTGACAAATATTAAAGGGAGTGATCTATGTAATACTGATCTGTGACAAATATTAAAGGGAGAGATCTGTGTAATACTGATCTGTGACAAATATTAAAGGGTGAGATCTGTGACAAATATTAAAGGGAGAGATCTGTGTATTACTGATCTGTGACAAATATTAAAGGGAGAGATCTATGTAATACTGATCTGTGACAAATATTAAAGGGAGTGATCTGTGTAATACTGATCTGTGACAAATATTAAAGGGAGTGATCTGTGACAAATATTAAAAGGAGAGATCTGTGTAATACTGATCTGTGACAAATATTAAAGGGAGTGATCTGTGTAATACTGATCTGTGACAAATATTAAAGGGAGTGACCTTTGACAAATATTAAAACCCTATTAAAATATTTGACAAGTCATACTATGAGGTATGCTTCTGTGATCATGTAGTTCCCAGCACTGTATTTTTACCTATGGAGGCCTATTAATTTATATAAATGGTTTAATGATCCAGCCACCATAGTATTTCTCACCCATGATAATCAAAGACAGATCATACATCTGAAGAAGTTTCTTTTTTTCATTCTCTGACAATAGCTTATTTGACTTTAATAAAACGTGCTCCTAGTCCAAGTGGCGCCTCCTTTATGTGGCACCCATGGCACGTGCGATGCTTGCCATACTCTAGAGATACCTCTGGTCACTGCTGACCAAAACCTTCCATAGACATTGAAATATAAATCTACTCACAACTCTGTTTTCAACAAGTCTTTCTACAGCTTCGTTCTTTTTCAGAGAGTTTCCTTCTGATTTCTCCAAAAGAACAAGAGATAAATCTGTGATATAATTTAATAAAATATTACACTTCACTGTCAGGAAGCCGATACCCTGCAATGAGAAAGTTCAGATTTTAATCATCATCATCAATAACATCATCTATATCATCCTCTTCATCTTCATCATCAATATCATTCTCATCACCATCATCGTCAGTAATCCAGGACAATAAAATATCATCAAAACCTAAGCCTACCCCAAGACTCACTGACAATTGATCAAACATTAGGGTAAAACCCTAATAAAACATCTGGAAGGGGTCACGTAGTTTGAAGAACCCTTTAAATTCCAGGCAGACTGGAAACAGAGACCTCGTCTAAATGTTTACAACAGAGTGGACCAGGTAACAAATTAAGTTTACCATTGAAGAAGAGAAATGGTAGTTCTTCCAACAGGCTTCCATGTAGTTTCTGACTGCTAAATTTTCCCTCCAAGGTTTCAGTAGAACACTTAGCCAAGATGTTGTGAAGTGGGGTTGAATACTAAACCCTGAAGTTGTGAAGTGGAATTCAAAGCTAAACTCCATAGTTGTGACGTGAACTTCTTAAACAGACAGCTGTGTATGTGTCCAGTAGGAGGTGAAAATCTGACTAAAGGGTTATAAGTTCAACCTTTTCTACAGCCATTAATTCATATTTCTGTTCGCCACAGTCTGCCTGGCTGACAAAGCAGCTTCCACTTTTATTTCATGATCTAGCAGTTTGTGAAAGAAAAGATATCCTAGTTTAGCCCATTAGCATTTACATTACTCTATATTTACTATTGTATTTTTGTGGTAAAGGCTTTATCTTATATAATTATCTCACATAATATAATCTATGAGATTTTGATGTTATTTATTTCGAGAACAATACCTTAAGGTCAGTATGCATGGCCAATAACGGCTGGTTTGAACAGAAAGAGGTGAAAGAATTCTGGCTAGATATGGCCGGGTTAAAACATCAACTGCTTCAAACAAAAAAGCCTAATTATCTATATTAACAAAAAGAAATCATAATTGTCTTTATGCCTGTTGGAATGGGCTGGAAAAACTTTCTTTGAAGGAGAATTCTACGTTTGGATGTCCTTCCTAATACCAACTATTATTTGTTCACTTTAACTCAGATACCAATCTTTGCCCATTAAACCAATGAGTCACAGAATATATTGTCAATGTAGGACAACCTCCCTAGTGTTTGGGGATCTGCACGATAAACGCACCCAGTACATGTAAAGTGGTTGGTGATAGGAATATCATCCAGCTGTAGAATCTTGCCAAATAAAGGGTTGGGAGGACTCTTCAGTTGTGTTAAAGACATAAAAACCTCTTCTATGTACTTGGTAGAATGTCAGACCATACATAGGCAAGATGACAGATCTCTGGTTAGTCTGGGAGATTAGTAGCCACCGCTTCAGTACTGATGTGGTCAATGTGGACCTGTCCAACTCTTGCTAGCAGTGAAAGCGAATATTTAAATGATGATGATGATGATGATGTAGGACCTCAAAAAACTTCATAGTTTGGTCGTGTCAAATGTGAAGTGAAACAAGCACAGAGACATGTATAAGTAATGGACTTCCTTCTAGTCTCCATCTACCAATTTCACTTAGATGGCATTTCTCAGCTAAGGTTATGGTGCCAAGCATTGAGACTGAACCTAAAACCACATGGCTGTGAAGCAAACTATTTACCCACACAGCCATACCTGCATGATAAATGAGAAATGAATGCAATACAAGAGAAAAAACAACACAACTAAACTTACATTAGAAATATTGAAATTGTCCGAGTTGACCTTTCGAACTAAAGATTTGAAAAATTTGTTTGATTCGTGGATTGAATTAGGCAGCTTCTCCAGTATATTCAAGGCTTCAGTTAAATCTTTCTGTATCACATCTTTCTGGAGAATTACAAAATAAATGATTATTGTTTTATTCTGCAACGCATGTGTAGAGTTACACAATGTCAATGCTGGGGCATGAAGAATCTAACAACAAATACAAATGTTTTAATCATATTTACAATATGGAGGCACATCGCTTAGTGGTTAGAGCATTGGCCTTGCAATCGAAAGGTTGTGAGTTCAATTCTCAGACCGGGTGATGTGTTGTTTCCTTGAGCAAGACACTTTATTTCACATTGCTCCAGTTTACTCAGCTGTAGAAATGAGATGATAGGGACTGGGGTCCATATCATTCCACTGCAAAGTGGTCGTGGAGGTGCCATGGCAAAAAAGCACCCAGCACTCACTGTAAATGAGGTTGGTGTTAGGAAGGGCATCCAGCTGTAGAAATCAAGCCAGAATCAGTTCCTGTCCCACCTTTGCAAGCAGGGAAAAGCGGACGTAAAATGAAATGAAATGATGATGAAATAGTACTAACGGGAGGTGAAAAAATTAAGAGGATCTATTTAAGAGACGTTTGTCTAGTTGTATATTATCTCTTCTCTCCTGTTGTCTTAGTCTACCTTGCTATAAAATGATGTCTCTGTTGTTCACGCATTTCCTCACATCTCTGTACACATACACACACGCAATTCATTACAATTGAGTGTGTGTATATGTATGCGCAAACACACATACACTCACATACTCACACAAACATACGCCTACACTTACACAAGTGTAGTTAATCTTGGAACACTCATCACTATAGCATTTCACCACGCCTTTCCTTCTTCAATCATTACATAGATGTGTGTGCATGTAATAATTATTTTGTATGTGTCTATTTATGAATATGAGTAGATGTGTGTGTGTGTATTTGCACTTCTGTTGTCTGTGTATCTGTTTCGGTATTTGTGTGTAGACGGGTGTGTATGTAACTAGAGCGCAACCTATGAACAATTGGACGAAACACACCAAGAATTATAATAAGATTCTTGAAACTGCATTAGAGAACTCAAAAGTGTCTTTAATGAATGCAAGAAGGATATTTCCACTTTTAGAGGGTTTGTCTGCTGAATCAGAAGCATTCTTTCATAGGTGGAAGTCTTCAGGTTTATCTCGTATTTGTGAACTCGTCAACATAAACTACTTCGACAGTTTACAAAAAACTATCTGTTGCTAAACCGTTACATTTTAGAAAACCTTACTTCTAAGAAACTGTCAGACACCTCTTCTTCACTCTATCCATTTAAGGTTGTTTGTTCCTAATATCTACAACATAGAGGCTCATCTCAATTTCTTCGAGTACAAGACTTCCTCTGGACTGGATGCCATCCATCACAGGGTTAACTCCCAGCAACTGCTGGTGCTCATTTTCAGGTGAGTATATTGAAACAATGAAGGCGGCGAATTGGCAGAGTCGTTCAAACATCGAATAGAATACTTTGCGGTATTCGTTTCGGCTCTTGGGTTCAAATACCGTTGAGGTCAACTTTGCCTTTCATCTATTCGAAGTTGATAAAAAAAAAGTACCAGTGAAGTACAGGTACAGGGGCCGATTCTTCCTCTATATCTCTTTCTCGATCCCATTCCCTCAATCTCTATCTTTCTCTGGAAGAAATCTACTGTACTCAGACCTGGAAAGGAGATGGGCTCTGCCAGTTTTAAAAATTAGCAAGAAACGCCACGCCGTATGTCAATACGGCGCCCCGACGACTCCTCCGGGAGTTACGGAACCATCCATCCATACTGGTACATTGTGAAATGAAGTGTTTTTCTCAAAAACACAACAAACAAGCTGGTCCAAATATCGAACCCACGACATTAAGATCGCAAGTCCAACACCCCAAACACTAAACTCTGTGCCTTCAGCAGATTAGAGTGTCCACCTAGATGGTTCTAAAGCCTCTCTTCCAACGGTGAGCACAAAAACCTGTCCAGAAATGTTTTCACTTTGATAGAAACCCTCAAATAAGACTTTGCCATATGAACCATTTCTAATTTGGAGACAACGCCAACAGTTTTAGGTGGAAATGAGAAGTCGATTACACTGACTCCAGTACTTGACTGGTACTTTGTTTTTTCGACCCTGGAAAAATGAAAGGCGAAGTTGAACTCAGTATGTAAAGAGCCAGAACAAATATTGCAATTGCATTTTATCCGACGCTCCACCAATTCTGTCAATCCAACACATTAATCAACACTCACATGTAGAAAATGATTCGTAATTCTATCATGCAGCGAACATCTTTAAGTGAGTCTGTGTAAGTCACATTTATCAGTTGATAAATATGGTTTACTTTTAAGATAATATATTATTTATCACACTAATTTAACACCACTAAAGAAAACAACTGAGTAAATTACAATTTAACAACAACAACCAACTGAGAGTTTAAAATGAGAGGATTTTGAGGAAGAACACGTGTTTGGGATATAAATATCTGGATCGTCGCAAGAAAGAAAATATACAACAATCAGAAAGAAAAAACACAGTCGACAGTAATGTAAATTGGGATTTATATAGAGATAGAGAGACGTAGAGTAAAACTATTTAGAAGAGAAATAAAATGATCAGTGTATATTCTTAAATAGGTAGAAATAATTGTTTCTTATATAGGCACAAGGCCAGCAATTTTGGGGGAGAGGGAAGTCGATTAAATCGACCTCAGTGCGTGACTGGTACGGTACTTTATTTTATCGACCCCGTAAGGATGAAAGGCAAAGTTAACCTCGGCAGGATTTGAACTTATATATAAGTAGAAATAATAAAACTTACGGAGACTGGACACGACGCCATGACTTCTAGCGAAGGGGAGTAACTCTGAACACATTCCCGTAGGACCGCTTATGACATCCACTTCACATTTCTTGTGGTTTAGCCCTAGGCCAAAGCCTCATCAAACTGACAATGACCAAAAGTATTTTTTTACGAATATTTTCTACCTCAGATTACATTAACGATTGTATTGTGTTGTTTGAAGGAATGTTAAGTTTTAGAGAATGATTTTAGTTATATTTGGCTGCTGTTTCTAGCATATGAAGCAACCGCGACCGCGTGCTGACTTCATATTTACATCTAGTCACAAATAGAAGCATTAATTCATTCCCACTGTTTACTTGTTAGGGAAAACCACAGCCAAGGAAGAAGTCGCTACGTGGTTGCTCGAACTGCTAAAAAGAGCAACCAAACCTCCCTCAAATCACAGCCTACTGTCTGTAAAAAAAAAATCCTGGGTTCCTTGCACATAGAACATTTTTTTAAAGACGAGATGGTCACGGCTGCAATGGCTTTGATCATTATAAATCTACTGAATCAGAGCCTACTTTGTGAGAAACAACAACAACGAGACACTAAGTGAACCTCGTGTGGTCACTCGACTTGCTAAAAATAGTAGCTCCCTGTACTGAATAGTAGCTCTCTCTACCATTATTGGGAATGACTTCGACAGCTGGATGCTCTCCCTAGCAGTATGTTATTAATGTTTCAACGTCAACCGCTTTACAGAATGTACATGGTGCATTTTAGCACCAACAGCAGAGAGATTGTCTTGTTCTAAGACAGATGTGATGAAGAGTGAAGATAAATGATGAATGATGGTTAAAAGGAACAGAAACGTGTGAGATATCTTATAATAATGAAATTATTGTGTAAAGTGCTCAGGTGCACTACAACTCGTCAAAGGTGTATGTATAGTACATAGAATAATACACAAATGTCAGGGAAGTGAATAGTGTATGAGTCATGGTATACATGTGTGTATGTGTATGGAGGGGGAACATTAGGTGTAGTGTTGGCGGATCTCGGGAAGCATGGAGGCCTTAAAAGATGCAGTGTCTCGACAGCTAACAACCGATGCAGGTAGTTTGTTCCATGCTTCAGCAACTCTGAGCGTGAAAAAATATTTCCGAAAGTCATGGGAACTGTGTTGTTTTCTGACTTTGTGGTACTCAGGGTTGTTGTTGGCAAAATGGTTAACAATGTTGTGGGTGTTTACCAAGTCAGTTGCCAGGCGTCGGAGCTTCAATGTATCCATGCCCAGGGAAGCAAGGCGCTCAGAGTATGGTAGATGCCTGATGGAGAGTATTCGCTTGGTTGCACGTCTCTGAACAGTTTTCAGGCGGTCAATGTTCTGAGCAAGATCGGGATTCCAGACTGGTGATGCAAATTCTAAGTGTGGCCGCACCATAGCCATGTACAGCCTTAAATAGATAGCTGGAGAGCGGCTGACAAAGGTCTTGCTGAGTGATGCTAAGACACCCTCGGCCCTCTTAACAATTTTAGAGACGTGCTTCGTCCAACGCAAATCACTGCTGACCGTAATGCCCAGGTCATGTTCACAAGAAGACTTCTTGATATTAGTGCTGTGGAGGGAGTATGTGGACGTTGGGTTTTTACTCCCAAAATGCATGGTTTTCATTAATCTAAATACCGTATTTCTCGGGATATATGCCGCGCTTTTTCCCCCTTCAAAATTTGACCCGCAGAATCATTGTGCGTCTTATAAAGCGAAGGTCAGGTTTGAGGTAATTACCGTATGTAAACATTTTATAATCAAAAAGTAGGAAAAATTTAGATGCACAGTGATTTTGAGTGCCAAATTTTGGGGAAAAAAGCATGTCTTATATTCCAAGTATATATTGAATCAATAATGAAAGACTAACAATTGAGATACAGTTTGCTCAGTTTTGACCATGCTTTAACACGCACACACACACACACACACACATGTGGCCTAGTGGTAAGGGTGTTGGACTTACGATCAAAATGTCGTGGGTTCGATTCCTGGGCTGGATTGTGTGTTGCATTCTTGAGCAAAACACATCATGCTTTAATATACCCAATTGAAAATAAGTACTAGCAATAGCTGGGGGTTCGACCCTGTGATGGATTGGTCTCCTGTCCAGGGGGAAGTCTTGTATTCTCAGTCGCTTTATGCCATGAAACCGCGATAAGCACCAGCCTAACAAGCCTTCTGGCTTAAGACAGACTTTAGATTAGATTTAGACATACAGATATAAAACATAAGCTTGCCTATGTCTATATCCCTAAACATATGGGCTAATATCCAAATTATGATGCAGGAGGACCTTTTTATCAGTTTTGGATGAGTTATGATCAAACCCACAAGTTCCATTGTTATTTAACGATTCCTCAGGATGTCACCCTATCCCCCACACAAGTATACAAGTATACACTTAGGTACAAACACATTTATATAATGGTACAAAGTTGACGACCTGATATTAACTAATCTACTAATACTGATTAGCTGATGAATACATAGATATACGGATACATATGTTTAGCTCCACACCACACTGTCCTTTTTTAGCTGCTGGGGTCAATAAACTAAAGTACCAGTATAGTACTGTCATATAATGTATCCAAGAATATCATCAGTTTTAGGTCTACTTTTCCATGCTGGAATGAGACTTTGAGATAGTTTTACTATAGTTCGATACCTTTCTTGATCCCAACTCTTATTTTAAGTATAGTATACACTGCTGAAGGCACCTAGCCTAGTGGCAAGGGTGTTGGGACTTACGATTATAATGTTGTGGGTTCGATTCCTGGGCTAAGTTGCGTGTTGTCCAGGAGGAAGTCTTGTACTGTCAGTCGCTTCATGCCATGAAACTAGGATAAGCACCAGCCTAACAAGACAGACTTTAACACTGTGATGGACTGGCATCTTATCCAGGGGCTGTTTTGTAGTCTCAGTCGCTTCATGCCATGAAACTAGGATAAGCAGCAGCCTAACGAGACAGACTGTAACACTGTGATGGACTGGCATCTTATCCAGGGGGTGTCTTGTACTCTCAGTCACTTCATGCCATGAAACTAGGATAAGCAGCAGCCTAACGAGACAGACTGTAACACTGTGATGGACTGGCATCTTATCCAGGGGCTGTCTTGTACTCTCAGTCGCTTCATGCCATGAAACTAGGATAAGCAGCAGCCTAATGAGACAGACTTTAACACTGTGATGGACTGGCATCTTATCCAGGGGCTGTTTTGTAGTCTCAGTCGCTTCATGCCATGAAACTGGAATAAGTACTGGCTCAATGTGCATGAGGGCATGCATGCATACATACGCTACTGACTTTCATCAAACTACTAAACTGCGAGTTGTATTGTAAACAGATATCATTCCTCTCTGTGAGCAGTATTAATATGAACAGGAACGTGAAGACTGACCTACACAGTGCCGGCTTTACCATTGTGCTTAAGCATAGGGCCACGTTTGCCAGGGGTGGGCATCTTACTGTCAAAAATTTTTTTTACTTTGCCTACCTCCTTCAGGGCCTCATCCTAAATCCGGCACTGAACACACATATCATATTTATATTGGATTTTTCATGCTTATATGGATTGGATAAATCTTCTCCAGGTGTGTTCTTTCATCATCTCTCTGAAGTCCAGTATTTTGAGATCAGCTCTAACAACCTCTTCCCAGGTTTTCCTTGGTTTTCTCTTCTGCAGTTTCCTTCCTTCTTGGAACTAGCATTTCTTCTACCAACAACCACCATCTATATTGCATTATGTCTACCAGCAAAATACACCTGATTCCCATGAAGTTTTTCCTTCAACTCATCCCTATCAGTCATTCATGCATTACACATACAGCAAAGCATTCATTTTTAACCATTGCACACTCCCTGTATCCTTGGTCCACATCTCACTACCATGCAGCATCGTACTTCATAAGTAGGCATCACCCAAGGACTAGGTGGTGGTGTTAAACAGGGTGACATTAAGTCTACCAACCAAGGGCCAGGTGCTGGTGAAAAACTGGGTGGGTGACATATGTCTACCAACCAAGGACCAGGTAGTGTTAAACTGGGTGACATTAAGTCTATCCCAACACCAGGCAGTGGTGTTAAATTGGGCGACAAATTAAATCTACAACCCATGAACCAGGTGTGGGTGGTGGTGGTGGGGGTAGGGGGTATTATACCAGGTGACAGATTAAGTTTACCACTCAAGGAACTGGTGGTGGTGTTAAACCAAAGTGACAGATTAAGTTTATCACTCAAGGACCAGATGGTGGTGTTAAAGCAGGTGATGGATTAACCCTTTAGCATTTACATTACTCAATAAATACTATTGTATTTTTGTGGTAAACGCTTTATCTTACATAATATAAAACTTACGAGATTTTGATATTATTCATTTTGGGAACAATACCTTAACAACAGTATGAGCGGCCTGTTATGGCCAGTTTGAACAGAAAGAGGTGAGAGGATTTTGACCAGATACGGTTGGTTTAAATGCTAAAGGGTTAAGTCTACCTCGAAATGAAAATAGTGTAGCCATAATATCAATACTTTCTTTCCTCATCTCCAAAAGTTGTGGTTAAAAAATACAAATTATCAAATAATTGCCAATAGAAACCAGTTTATTTTCCTTAAATATAAACATCCATTATAATTCAGATACAACATCAATTGACTACCAAAATTCATTGTTCATAGAAGTACACCACCTCCAGACCATTCCATTCTCTGAAAGACAAAAAAAGAGAAAGAAATAATTATGTTGAGTGCTATATTATTCACCAGAGAAAGACACAACCAACTGTTTTTTCTATTTCCTGTGGTTAGCTAGTATTATAATAGGTGATTCATGTGGTTAGCTAGTATAATAATAGGTGATTCCTGTGGTTAGCTAGTATTATAATAGGTAATTCGTGTGATTAGCTAGTATTATAATAGGTGATTCATGTGGTTAGCTAGTATTATAATAGGTGAATCATGTGGCTAGCAAGTATTATAAAAATTGATTCAGGTAGGTAGCTAGCTAGTTTTATGATAATTGATTTATGTGGCTAGCTGTTGGGGCCCAAGTTGTTGACCTCCTTGTGGTGCACCCTGGAAACTGATCTCTGATCTCAATCAGGCAAACAACAAGAATCTGAGACAAGAAGAAGTAGAAATGTTTATACCTACCTTTTGTGGTTCAACAAAGGCCAACCAGTCTGATGGCTGAGTTGGTAACAAACCCATCACCTGACATTTATACACAGCCAGAGCCAAACAGATGACATTCCCAAAAAAGTAGACTATTTTTTGTAAAGGTCCTTGGTAACCTTCTATCAGTTTGAAAGCTGAAATAGAAGCATAAAAAATAAAGTATTTTACCACATTGGTACAGATTTATAAGATAGACGTTTGGTCAACTTGATGGTCCCTAGTAGTTATCCATTTTCATTCTGCAGAAGACACATCTGCCCATGCACCACACAGACTCAAACATACACCTAGTAAGCACCTCTTAACCACTATACCCACCGACTCCTGTCTACAGCACCCTTACACTATGAACAAAACATATCCAGCCCACACTGTAAAGTGGTCATCTAGGTGTCACAACAAAAAGCACCCAGCCCGCACTATAAATGTGGTTGCCGTTAGGAAAGACATCCAGCTGTAGAAACCTAGCCAGAAACAGTCCGATATGAGTAAGACACGGTCCCCTGACCCAACTTGCCTCAAATGGGATGACCCGTCTAACTCATGCTAACGTGGAAAAGGGACGTTCAAATGATGATGATCTTTGTGAAGGTACACGGTTTAGTGGTTAGTGTTTGGCGTACAATCATAAAGTCAGAAATTAGATTCTAGGTGACATATTGTGTTCTTGGGCAAAACATTTTCTTTCTAGTTGCTCCAGTACACTTAGTTGGAAAAAGTAAGTTGTACCTGCAACTCAAAGGGTCAGCTTTGTCATACACTGTCATGCTGAATTTCCATGAGGTTTACATTTAGGATACATGTGTCTTTGCAATACTGAGCTATTTGCAACATTAATTTCATAAGCAGGCTGTTCTGTTGATAATAAAACTGGAATACTCATCACTGGAACTGACAGACATCTAACAATAGTAACAACAACAGTAACAAAAACTGTCTTCTCATCTTTCAAGCCCCAAACTCTGATATTTAAAGAATGTTTTCTTTATTGTTTAGTCAAGGAAGGAGGAAAGTAACCTTAACCCTTTAGCATTTACATTACTCTATATTTACTATTGTATTTTTGTGGTCAACGCTTTATCTCACATATCAAATCTACTAGCTGGTCTCGTGCCCTCAAAGATGACAGCTAAAGGGTAGATGTGTATTTGTATATACCTTTCAACTGCAGTTTTAAATTCTTGATAATTCTAATTTATTTCGATATTGGAGGCACATGGCTTAGTGGTTAGAGCATTGGCCTTGCAATCGAAAGGTTGTGAGTTCAATTCTCAGACCGGGTGATGTGTTGTTTCCTTGAGCAAGACACTTTATTTCACATTGCTCCAGTTTACTCAGCTGTAGAAATGAGATGATAGGGACTGGGGTCCATATCATTCCACTGCAAAGTGGTTGTGGAGGTACCACGGCAAAAAAAGCACCCAGCACTCACTGTAAATGAGGTTGGTGTTAGGAAGGGCATCCAGCTGTAGAAATCAAGCCAGAATCAGTTCCCGTCCCACCCTTGCAAGCAGGGAAAAGCGAACGTATGATGATGATGATTGCTAGGGAGTTAGCTCCTTCAACAACACATACACTCACAAAAGTGTAGCCAATCTTAAAACGCTAGTTAAAAATAATTATTACATACACACACATACATATAAACAGAGAAAATAATTACATGCACACAAACACGTGTATACTCTATATGTATGAGTAACACAGATGTAGCTATTCTCTGTTTTCTATAGTTTGTCACAGCTCCCTTCCTTCCACACTCATCACATAGACGTGTGTGTATGTAATCATTATTTTGTAATTGGCAGTATAGGTAGAGAGTTGGACGCCATGCTTTGCAACAAAGAGTTACGGCCCTTTATGATCTGAGTTCAAATCCCGCCGAGGTTAACTTTGCCTTTCATCCTTATGGGGTCGATAAAATAAAGTACGAGTAATACCCTGGAATAATTGCTGGCTTTGTGCCAAAAGTAGAAACAATTGAACAGAGAGAGGTGAGAGAATGCTGGCCAGATACAGCTGGTTTAGATGCTAAAGAGTTAGATGGGTGAGCAGGTCTAAATGCTTGCAATAAAATAGGCTCTGCTAAAGTTATCCAAGGACTGGTTGGTGATGTTCAACTGGACGACGGATTTCATCTACCACATATGTAGGCCACAGCGGGATTTTAATTCAGAATGCACAGAGCCAGAACAAATACCACAAGGCAACCCGTCCAACACTAAAAATTCCACTAATCCGCCATACATCAGAATGCTGAGGATATGTAAAAGCTGGAGAGAAATGAAGCAATCACGCTCCGATGGTTGTGCAATGTTAATGTGCTTGAGTGACAAAGCATGGATGAACTGAGAGAAAAGCTGGATATATGAAGAATCAGATGTAGTGTGCAGGAGAGATGACTGCGCTAGTATGGTCATGTGATTTGTATGGATGATGATGGGTGAAGAGGTGCCAAAAAATCCCAGTGGAAAGAAGCTGCAGTAGAAGACGAAGTAAGATTAAGACAGAGGTTGTGAGAGTTAATCTTAAATTGCTGAAGCCCACAAAGGGAGATGACAAAGGACTGCAACAAGTGGAGAGATCCTGTGCTGGAAAAGAACTGAAAAGCATGGAAAATTGAACATAAAACAATGATGAAGATAATTAAAAATATAAATACAAAAATTACTTACTATTTTGAATTCCAATGAGAGCCTGAATAGGCCTGAAAAACATCATTCCAACCATCATAATAGGAAAAATAGATATTGAGTTTCCAGCCATCCACATAATAATAATGTTCATTGGCACTTGTTTGACAGGGCCAAGTGCAACATCCCAGGATCTCTAAAATTACAATATCACAATAATTAAAAAAGGCTCATATATATATCTGTGTGTGTGAAAATATAGGATGTTCCCCAAAAAATGTTATTAGAGTGCTGTTGAAGTATGTATACATTTTTGGGAGACACCCTCTATATGTGCACATGTGTATATATGTATATATACATATATATCAAATGGAAACATGCTGTGCTGAAGAGGATCTGTTCCACCCTTGCAAGCAGGGAAAAGCATATATATATATATATATAGGCATGTATATATATACATACATATATATATATGTATGTATGTATAGGCATGTATGAAGGCATATATGATGTCTTTGTGCTTCTAATATCATCATCATCATTTTACGTCCGCTTTTCCCTGCTTGCATTTACAGTGAGTGCTGGGTGCTTTTTTTTCCGTGGCGCCTACACGTCCACTTTACAGTGTGGGCTGGGTGCTTTTTTGCCGTGGCACCTCCACGACCACTTTGCAGTGGAATGATAGGGACCCCAGTCCCTATCATCTCATTTATACAGCTGAGTAAACTGGAGCAATGTGAAATAAAGTGTCTTGCTCAAGGAAACAACACATCACCCGGTCTGAGAATTGAACTCACAACCCTTCGATTGCAAGGTCAATGCTCTAACCACTAAGCCATGTGCCTCCTAATATATATAAACATATATATTTATACACACACATATATATATATATCAAATACTTACTTTAACAATTAAATCTGGATCAATGTCTTTCACTCTATCAGATACATTGGCAGTTTCACTATACCCTACCGGAGGTCGGAGGTCAGGGATTCGACTCACCTGGTGGTCACATTTGGACCTGCAACAAAAACAAAATAGTTAAAGATACAAACAACAGCTGTTACTAACAACTGATATAATAAAGTATAAGGAATATCAGAATTGGTAGAGTAGAGTCGCAGCCTGAGTTCAAATACTGCCAGGGAAAGAGGTGGATGGAATTCGACTTTGTTTTTGTTTTCAACCTTGCAGAGTGTGACCACATTAACTATCACCCAGTTTCCAAACATTTACCCTACCACATAACTTATTTTAAAATTTCTTGAATATTTTTTTATTGTTTAAATATCAATATTGAAAAAGCAAATCTTTCCCCAAATACTTCTACTCCACCTCTCCAATTTGGAAGACGCAACCAGATTCTTTCTCTGAATTCATCATCATCATCATTTCATTTTACGTCCACTTTTCCCTGCTTGCAAGGGTGGGACGGGAACTGATTCTGGCTTGATTTCTACAGCTGGATGCCCTTCCTAACACCAACCTCATTTACAGTGAGTGCTGGGGGCTTTTTTGCCGTGGCACCTCCACGACCACTTTGCAGTGGAATGATAGGGTCCCCAGTCCCTATCATCTCATTTCTACAGCTGAGTAAACTGGAGCAATGTGAAATAAAGTGTCTTGCTCAAGGAAACAACACATCACCCGGTTTGAGAATTAAACTCACAATCTTTCGATTGCAAGGCCAATGCTCTAACCACTAAGCCATGTGCCTCCTTTATATATTTTAAACAAAGGAAATTGCGATTCTCCAAAAACGACCATGAATTCACCACCAATTGTGTCAATCGACCGCACATCACAAAGGATTGATGAAACACTTTGAGGCAAGCGAACATGCTGCCAGCATTACCACAGGTGGTGGTGAGGCTAAGGTGCTGAAACAACCAGGCACCATTTGACACCTAAGTAAGGCGAGTCACCAACGATGACAAGAACCTCATTGTCAGCAGCCCACCTCCACCAAAGTTCTCAAATGCCACAGGCTGGAAAAAAAGAGTTATTTGATAGCTCTCGGTATTTCATGATTTTAATCCGTTCGACAATGGAAGCAGTAACCCTCACATTTACTGTAGCATACATGATGTGGGAGGGAGCAAAAGAGTCACTGACTGTGACGTCCCAGATAAGACACCTACCTTTTACCCAGGGACAAAGGGTAAGGCTGTTTGGTTTCTTCCCATCATTTCTGGATAATCCAGCCGGCTCAAAAACTGAGGGGTATTTACCCGAGCTAGGGCCACTTAATGCTCAGATTTAGCTTGGTGCGGCAGCCGAAGCGACCAGCATTCTGGCAGCAGGACAAACCATGGAGGCCTGTGTAGTCAAGGCACCTACCATAGCGACATCTCAGACCCCCACAGACATCGGCTCCCACTCAGAGAGCTTGTCCTGACTAAGAAGACCACCAATGTTGGACACAGGCAGGGCATCAAACCAGTACCCAGAGAACTTTGTGCTTGTTGAAAGTAAGCAGCACCTAGAAAATTGATCAGAATGATCAAAGAGGGAGTTAAAAGTATGGGAAAGTGACAAACTCAGCTTATCTCCACTGTAGTATAGTTTCATCCATGTTGGAAAGAAGCATGGATGGAGGAAAGAAAGCAAGGTAGAGACAAATATGAGCATTTACACAGACCAAGACCTCCAAACCGTTAGGGCAAGGGTTGCGGTATTCTGGAAAGTCGGACATTGACCTCAAGCTCACTGAATATTAAGTCGTCAAAGCGTTGGAGAGGGACTAACTCTGAGAAAATACAACTTAGGAATTGACGAGTAATTCCTAAAAATAAAAAAATAAAATCAATTTGACTGCAGATATTAATAGTTATATATATATATATATAGATCATCATCATCGTTTAACGTCCATCTTCCATGCTTGCATGGGTTTGGACGAGGTAAGATTGGTTGTCTTGCTCGAATAGGACTGTCTGGTGGGTTTTCTACGGCTGGATGCCCTTCCTAACACCAACCACGTTTACAGTGTGGACTAATATATATATATATATATATATATATATATATATATATATCATCATCATCATCATCGTCGTTTAACGTCCATGTTCCACGCTTGCATGGGTTTGGACGGGAGTTTTCCCACTTGAGGCAAGAGTGGTTGTCTTGCTGGCGGGTTTTCTACAGCTGGATGCCCTTCCTAACACCAACCACATTTACAGTGTGGGACTGGGAGGTTTTTACCGTGTTGCCTACACGGCCACATTACAGCGTGGACTGTGTGTTTTTTTGTCGTGACACCTACACGGTGATGATGATATATATATATATATATATATATATATCATCATCACCATTTTACGCCCATTCTTCCATGCTAGCATGGGTTAGACGAGTTGTCCTGTTGTGGGCAATACCAGGTCAGATGAAAATGTCTTGCTCATACAGAACTGATTTATATATATATATATATATATCAACTAGAAATTGATTGACATATATATATATATATCTAAAATAAATTTATTTTAGATATATATATATATTTTAGATATATATATTTATTTTAATATATATATATTTTAGATATATATATATATTTCAAATATATATATATATTAGATATATTTTAGATATATATATATTTATTTTAGATATATATGTCAATCAATTTCTAGTTGATATAAAATGCTCGGATCTATTCATTGGAATCTTGGAACATATTTCTACAGTGGATATGGCGCATGTCTCTCTGACATGACACCCTTAATTTAATTTTGGATATATATATAAAATAAAATTATTTCTCGGCCTAGCATAGCTGATATATCAATGTACGTATGCACACGTACACACACACACACATATATATATACACACACACACATATATATACATATGTACGTACGAGTTATATCGAATATTAATGATTTCTAGTATAGGCACAAGGCCAGTAATTTGGGGGAGGGGAAAGTCGATTAAATCGACCTCAGTAGGCTAGTGGTACTTTATTTTATCGACCCTGTACGGATGAAAGGCAAAGTTAACTTCGGCGGGATTTGAACTCGGACCGTAACTCTATGCTGCAAAGCATGGCGTCTGACACTACCGATCCACCACCCTTATATTGAACTGTCTGCCGGGGCTGTGGGGAGGCCAGCACGTGGGACCCCATTTGCTCACCATACGGATTAATAGCCAAAGTTATAAACTATTGTAGATAAACCTATTTAATACAATAAAAAAATAACGCTCGATTCGTTTGTAAACAAAAGGCCCGATTTGAAATATATATTTTCCCCAACCTAATAATTATTTCTACTTTTGGCACAAGGCTAGCAATTATCCCAGTGCATTACTGGTACTTTATTTTATCGACCCCGCAAGGATGAAAGGCAAAGTTAACCTCGGCGGGATTTGAACTCAGATCATAAAGGGCCGTAACTCTTTGCTGCAAAGCATGGCGTCCGATCCTCTACCGATACTGCCAATCCACCGCCCTCTAAATACTGCAAGACAATATAAAAAAAAAAAAAATTTTTTCGGAAGAGATAATTAGGGTGATTATAGTTAATTTTAGGGTGCTCTTTTTGAATATGAAGTCAGTTTTGCTCCATCACATCTAGATTTTTTATCTACAACATACCCCCCTATATACCAAATTTACAGAAATGTAATGTAGCATGCAGTAAGGTGTTCATCTTTTTTTTTTTTAATAATGCTTTTGTATAGTTATTTTAACAGTGATTAAATCTAGTTTAATAAGTTAATAAATTACATGCAACTTTCACAAGATTAGACACTTTTCTATAAATGTAGTCTATGTGGGATATCTTGTAGATTAAAATGTAGATGTGATGCAGCAAAACGGATTTCATATTCATAAAGAGCACCCTAAAATTAACTAGTCACACTTAGTAGTGTTTGTAAAAAAAAAAATTAGTGTCATGCAGGGTAATTAACACAAGACCTAATTTTCACCAAAACTGTACTAGATATTACTGTAAAATATATCTAGCTAATCACTCAGAAAAATACAGTTTATGTTGATTATTGACGGAATCGGTAAGTTTTTCGTTGTAAGAAAGAAGGATGGTGTGGGAATAGTTGAAAGTGTTTGTCACTTCAAAAGAGACTGATGTAGAAGAGAAACCACCAAGAGACGGTTTGATGTGCAGTACAGCTCGGAAATAAATAAGAATGATAAAGTAAAATATTATTTATTATGATATATCCATAAATAGAACGAATTATAGAAACTGATATGCATAATAAAACAATGTTAGAGGTGTCCTAGATACAATGATAAATGCTACAAACCTTCCAGAGAAGTCCAAAGCCCAGCGATGACGACGAACTCGGGAAGCCATCACTAACTCTAAAATTAACTTACACACAAAAGACTTACACAATTTCAAGTTGTGTAACTCTTGTCTGCCTATAAATCACACTCATTGCAAGATTTCGCAGTCATACTTCACTCAAATCACACTCTACTACCTTAAAGGAGGAAGGACACGTCCAGCAACAGCTATAGTCCTATTTGCGCGTTACATTAAAGTGAAAGTACTGGTAGAGCGTCAGACACAATTCTTTGCAGCATATAGTTACAGCCCTTTACGTTCTGAGTTCAAATCCCGCCGAGTTTAGCTTTGCCTTTCATCTTTACGAGGTCGATAAAATAAAGTACCAGTAATGCACTTGTGTCGACTTAATCGATTTTTCCCTTCCCCTTGAAATTGCTGTCTTGTGCCTAAATCAGAAACCATTATTTATCAAGTGGGGGGTGAGGGGTGAGAGGGGGGCTGTGAGAGAGGGGCAGGGGGCTGTGAGAGAGAGGGGAAGGCTGTGAGAGAGACGGAGGCTGTAAGAGGGGTGGCTGTGTGAGAGGGGTGGCTGTGTGAGAGGGGGTGGCTGTGTGAGAGGGGGGTTGTGAGAGGGGTGGCTGTGAGAGAGGGGGGTTGTGAGAGGGGGGGGGGGGGGGGAGAAAGAGAGGAAAATGAAAGAAAAAAGAAAGAAAGTGAGAAAGAAGGGAGGAAAGAAGGAAGGAAGACCAGACAAAAGAATTTGTCTTGGTGGCAGTATCGGTAGAGGGTTGGACGCCATGCTTTGACGCATAGAGTTACAGCCCTTGCCATTCTGAGTTCAAATCCCGCCGAGGTTAACTTTGCCTTTCATCCTTACGGGGTCGATAAAATAAAGTACCAGTAATGTACTGGTTAATTGCTGGCCTTGTGCCAAAAGTAGAAACAATTATTTATATTCTGGCAGTATCGGTAGAGGGTCGGACGCCATGCTTTCCAGCATAGAGTTACGGCCCTTGCCATTCTGAGTTCAAATCCCGCCGAGGTTAACTTTGCCTTTCAGCCTTACGGGGTCGCTAAAATAAAGTACCAGTAATTTACTGGGTTATTGCTGGCCTTGTGCCAAAAGTAGAAACAATTATTTATAGCAAGGGCGGTGGATTGGCAGTATCAGTAAAAGGTCGGACGCCATGCTTTGACGCATGGAGTTACGGCCCTTTCCATTCTGAGTTCAAATCCCGCCGAGGTTAACTTTGCCTTTCATCCTTACGGGGTCGATGAAATAAAGTACCAGTAATGTACTGGATAAATTTCTGGCCTTGTGCCAAAAGAAGAAACAATTATTTCTAGCAATTTTAAGTATCAAAATATTTAGTTTATCCATTTTAAGATGCAAAGAAATTTGATCTAACAATTCCACATGCATCTAATTTTATTGATATACAAATATAATTTATATAATGAATATAATTTTCAAAAGAAACAAATCAATGGAAATTTTTATGTTATAGAATATATCGATTTTATGATTAAATAATAATCATCGAGTGGGTCCTAGCTTGTGTAAATATCCCTTCAGTTCTGGAGCCTTACTGGGGATATAGTTCAATCAATTGGAGACAGTTATGACAGGACCTGATATAAGTTGTGCTTGAGGACTCTGCCTCCATGATCCTTTCAGGAAGATAAGAAGACAACTTTAACATTTTCATATTGATAGATGTGGGGGAGGCAGAAGGTGGTGTTTTGGGACTGACCCTTCATCATAATATAAAGTCTAAAGTTTGTCTGAAGCCCAGAGACTCATTAGGTAGGTGCATATCCCAGTTTCCTCAGTGTTAAGTGACTGAGAGTAGACGACTTCTCTTTGGGCAGGACACCAGTCCATTACAGGACTAAACCCCCAGTTATTGCTTGTATTCATATTCAACTGGATATACCGGAACAACATGAAATTAAGTGTTCTGCTCAACACACAACCCAGGAATGGAATCTACAACATTATAACCGCCAGGGCATAATATAACATGGGTGGATATGTTTTGGTTGTTGTGGAAGAGATAAACAACAAACACTAATAATTCTGGTTAGATATATAACTTTACTTCACTTCAGCAAAAATATGATTACTTTGAATTGTAAATTTAAAGTTTGATTATAATATTCACAAATAAATATAGTGTTCAAGAAAGCTTCTGTGTTGTGTTAGAGTTTCTTTGTTTACCATAGGATATTCCCTTAAAAAGTAACAAGTTGTAGTCAGACAGTATGTACCAGCAGAGGTAGTAGTAAACTTGCAGTGGCAAGGAAACTGTGCTGTCTGGGAGAAAGGGCAGAGGACTGAGTGTTGTTGAAGTGCCAATGGAAGAAATGCTGTTGGGCCCTTGTCGTGGTGGGCTGGAATATTTGGCTAAGTGCTACATCTCTCTACTTACTAGAACAATTCCTGTGTGATGTCTCCTTTGAGAGACAAGAACAGAAAGTGTGTAGAAGCTAGTTAATCTCTGAGGAACTGCAAATGACTCCCTTCTCCAGACCGGGGGATAACAGATTTTGAAACAAAAGAAAATGAGCAACATGTTACCCAAAGGTTAGCACTTGTGGTTACACTGACCTACTTTGCTAACATCAGATGGTATAGACCTGTAACTCCTGAGGAGTCGTAGGGGTGTTATATTGACATATGGCGCTTCTAGGGCATTTTTTAAACCTGGTGGAGCCCATCTCCTCTCCATGTCTTAATACAGTAGATTTCTTCCAGAGAAGGATAGAGAGAGAGAAAGGAAGTGAGAAAGAGATATAGAGGAAGAATCGACCCCAGCACTTGACTGGTACTTTTTTTATCAACCAGGCAAAGTTGACCTCAGCAGGATTTGAACTCAGACAGCCGAAATGAATACTACAAAGCATTCTATCAGACATTCTAACAACTCTGCCAATTCACTGCCTTCTAACATCAGAACAAAGGTTTAAATTTCTGCTACAGATATAAATAGATTATTATATCCATCTATGCTATATCATAAAGTCTTTGTAGAATGATGTTTCTTATTGTTTTATGAAGATATATGGAAATGGAAATCAATTAATTTCCATGATAATGTTCCAGTTGATTGGTTAAATAAGTGACTTGTTAAATTAACATTTCCCCATTATCCTGCAACCTCAGCTGGAAAAGACTCAATGACAGACCCCCACATAGGCTTGTCACTCATTACATTGCTGAAGAGAGAGGGATGAAAAAAGGGACAAGCAGATATACAGTGAAATTTCGTTATAACGAAATTCACGAGGTATAAAAAGAAATTTGTTGTAATGAAAATTTTTTTATAATAAGATCGACCTCGGGGAGTGAAAAGAAATTTCGTTATACCGAAAAATTCGTTATTACGGAATTTTACCTGTACCATCATCCTGTAGCCTCAACCACAATAGACTCAACAACAGATCTCCATGTAGGTCTGTAACTCATTACATTACCTAGATCCCAAACATCAATACCAAAGTCTCTGATATGACACCGGCATAGGAGAGTTTGCGACTTGTTTGGTTTTTTTCACAGTGTTGATTTCCAAAGTTTTAAAGGAGACACAGCTTCATTAAGGTGTGATGGTAATGGCCTGCAAATCTCACCTTCCTCTTTTGCGCAATATCAGAGTTGAACATTTAGGTGGTTGAGTATTCCAAAAGTATGTGTACTCTTAACACAATTCTGGAGTTTTTAATCCAGTCATATTATTCTACATTTAATGATGGAAAATAAAAACTCAATTTCTGTTTTGGAGTTGTCAAATGTCTAGCTAGGATCATTGTAGGCCTCCTTCGGTCATAAATGACCATGGTTTTGTGTCTGGAAAATTCCCCTCTGAGGCACAAGCCTGGCTCAGGAGTGTTTGTCAAACCAGCAGTCACCTATGCATACCAGTCTCCCCTCTCCATGCCACCAATGTTGTCCAAGGGAAAGGCAATGGTCATTACAGCTTGGTACCAGTGACATCACGACTACATCTGAGTAAACTGGAACAACTTGAAATAAAGTGTGTTGCTCAAGAATACAACCCACTGCCTGGTCTGGGACTCGAACACAATCTTACAATTGTGAACTCAATGCTCTAACCACTAAACAATGTACTTTCACTTTAACCCTTTAATATTTATGCTACTTTATATATACTATTGTATTTTCACGGTAAAGGCTTTACCTCACATAATATCAAATATATGAGATTTTGATATTATGCATTTTGAGAACAATACCTTAACACCAGTATTTGAACAGAAAGAGGTGAGGGACATTTGGCTGGATCCAGCTGGTTTAAATGCTAAAGGGTTAACTAGAATAGGAGTTATCTTATATCAGTTTTACTTACTAAAGGAAACATTTTATTGTTACTATCTCTAGCTTTCCAAATTCATATTTTTATTTTGTAATATCAAAGGCATAACTAGGGTATGACAAGCATGACATGTGCCATTGGTGCCACATGAAGGGGACGCCACTGGGATTAGGAGCACGTTCTATTAAAGTCAAATAAGCCTTGCCAGAGAGTGAAAAAAAAAACTCCTTCAGATGTATGATCTGTTTCTTATTATCATGGGTGAGAACACTACGGTGGCTGGATCATTAAACCATTTATATAAATTATTAGGCCTCCATAGGTAAAAATACAGTGCTGGGAACTACATGATCACAGAAGCATACCTCATAGTATGACTTGTCAAATATTTTAATAGGGTTTTAATATTTGTCTTAGATCAGTATTACACAGATCTCTCCCTTTAATATTAGGCCCAAAGGTAAAAATACAGTGCTAGGCAGGGGCACAATTTCACTGCTTGCCATAGGCACTATTTTCTCTAGTTATGCTTCTGTGTAATATAGTTAGTATATTTCTAAATTTGATCATATTGATATTATGTAATATTGTTAGTTTATCTCTCGATTTGATCATATTTTCATTTTTATCTAGAATACTTCTTCTTTCGGTTATGAAGGTGTTGAAATATGATAAATTTTCCATCTTGGGAACCCTAAATTCTCATTGAAGATATATACAAAAATGTTTTGATTTATTTAATAATCAAGCAAGCCCTGGCTGAACTCTATAGCCTCTCAATTCTGGATCCAGCTGGATTGTTCAGGGTTGATGGGAAAAGGTCATCTGATTTTACCCTAATGCAAGAGGTAAACTTAGAAAATGATAGCAAGGTGTCATTCGAGGGTCAGTGTGTGGATAGATTTCACTACAGATGCATCATTTGAAACAACAAAGTCAACAATTCTTTTACTCCTTCTCACATCTTTTTTATATATTTTTTTTTCTGTCTCTAATTACCTTCTTTCTGCAAATTGTTAATTTTGGGATAATTTATGTAAATTTATTTCTTTAGGAAACACACAAGACTCTTTTCAGAATTCCTGTACACTCCACAGCACCTTCTTGTCATCTCACTTCATTTTCTGAAAGTAAATCCTTGTTGTTTTTACGTCTGTTTTTCCAAGCTTGCATGGGTTGGATGGGTCCTTTTCAGTACAACATCTCTCCACTTTTCATGAATGTAAAGAAGAAATACAAAACAAGAATGAATTATATATATAGTTTCACTAAGAATGTGGTTACTTTTTTTTTGCCATTAGATTTTCCAATGATCATAATTCTCAACAGGATGAAGGCTAGGAGAGCCTGACAACATTTCAGTTGCGAAGGACTGCAGTTCTGTGAAGGAGATGAACTGGGGGAGACACATGTTTGACAAACAATGACCACATCTGTTGACTGTCGAGGAAACACCAAAGCTGTTGCAGTCTGAGCATATGTCATAGTGTACCCAGTCCTTTACACCAGCAGTTGCCAACCGGTGATCTGAGAGAAAGTTTTGGTGGTCTGCAGAAAAATGTGAACATTATTTGCAATTTTTATGATTTATCATTAATAAAACAAAAATAATATTCGGTTAAAATATATTTTATAACACTGCGAAAAATGTTTCTCTTCAGTAAAGAACTAACATCCATGATAGAATTTTAACACATATGTATCATCTATTGACAATATGACACAGGTACACTTCAGTATTGTCTCAACCATTGACCATTAATTCATATTAGTGGTCTGTGAGGTCTGAAAGGTTGGCGACCATTGGTATACACAGCAGATGAACTGCATGACCACTAGAATGCGCTCCTTCCACAAAAAGCAAAAAGCCAGATGCTCCAGTGCAGCGATATGTGGACCAAGGCAAGCCACAATGGTCAGCCAGTTGGTAGTATATGACTTTTCAGGGATTGTTTCTTCATGGCTCAATTTTGAGAGGAAGTGGCCACTCTGCTTGTTATCTTGTATCAGTTTTTGTTCACCAGGAGATCTGGACTGTACCACACCCTCATTTCTGGGTGAGAGTGACCACTCTGCTTGTTACCTTGTATCAGTTTTTGTTCACCTGGAGATCTGGACTGAACTATACCCTGAACAACTTAACCCACCTGTCTGTCCTATGCCTAACAACACTGTTGGATGGCATGAACATGCCTGTGAAGGTCCTGAACCACAGACTCACCAACTGTCTACTTCTTTACAGCAGCGTCCATCACACATTGGTTCTCGCCACC
>CAXHJY010000238.1:0-15000 GCA_964016885.1 Eledone cirrhosa | reverse complement strand
CCGTCTTAACGTATGCCCTGGACGTTTCTGTTAAGATCGTCTAGTTTCCTGAAACCTTTTGTAATGGAATAATTATGTGTTGTTTATTATTTAATTAGATAGCTTTGTACTATACATAGAGCACTCTTCATTCCTTTACCTTTTCTACGGAAATACATAACACACACACACACACACGCATATATATATATATATATACCCTGGTGAGCTCGCATTCCGCCGAGGTTAACTTTGCCTTTCATCCTTACGGGGTCGATAAAATAAAGTACCAGTAATACACTGGGGTAATAGCTGGCCTTGTGCCAAAAGTAGAAACAATTATTATTATGGCCATACTCGATAACGAGAGGGCAGCCATCATATATATATATATATACACACACATACAAATCATGAATCAAAACATAACAGATATGTTTAGAATTTTGTGTTTCTCAATAAGTAAGCTCAATAGACTATATCTTACGATATGTGGCCCTTTCTCTCTATATATAAACAGATATCTTTTAATTTGGTTTTATATATATATATAATGTATATAAATATATATATAAGGAGGCACATGGCTTAGTGGTTAGAGCATTGGCCCTGCAATCGAAAGGTTGTGATGTGTTGTTTCCTTGAGCAAGACACTTTATTTCACATTGCTCCAGTTTACTCAGCTGTAGAAATGAGATGATAGGGACTGGGGTCCCTATCATTCAACTGCAAAGTGGTCGTCGAGGTGCCAAGGCAAAAAAGCACCCAGCACTCACTGTAGATGAGGTTGGTGTTAGGAAGGGCATCCAGCTGTAGAAATCAAGCCAGAATCAGTTCCCGTCCCACCCTTGCAAGCAGGGAAAACGCGGACATAAAATGATGATGATGATGATATATATATTTATATATTATATATACAGTCTACCCCCGACATTCGTAGAATTTTCCTTAGTATCTAACTAATAATTGTTCGTGGAAACCACCGAAACTATCTTCCGCGATTTTTTAATGGCAATACATATATTTCCGTGGCAATATATATATATTTTTTCACGCTTTTCAACGCTAAATTATTAATAACAATATACCGTATTTGCCGGCCTATATTATACATTATGTTTTGACTTTCATAGGCATTTTTATGAATCACATCCAATATTCGCGGTTTTTCACTCTTTGTGTGTGTTCTGGGAACATAACCCCTGCGAATAGCGGGTGACCACTGCATATATATATCCTATCCAGGGTGGGTAAAGTTTCCGAGATCCAGCGGTCTCTGTCCCTCATTATCGCTGCCATGTCCTGCGTCTCCAACAGACCAGTGTCTGTCCTTAGGGCATCAACATATGTTAACTTCGGACTTGCTCTTCCAGTGTGTCCATGTAAGGGCTCCCACAGGAGCACTGAGTGCAGTGTCAACTCTGGAACGTCGGTGAGCATGTCCAGCTAACCTCAGTCTCCTCTGTGTCATATTTGAGTTGACCTTTGGGAGGCTCCCGTACAGCTCTGCGTTCTTCATCCGCAGTTTATACTGATTAATGTTCAGAGCCATCCTCAGCATTCTCGTGTAGCACCCATCCACCATCTCAGTGAGTTTCTTGGTCAGTGTCCAAGTCTCAGACCCATACAGCAACACAGACTCCAGTACAGCAATGAAGAGGCGGATCTTCAGGTCTTTACGAAGGTCCAACTTCCACACCGATCTCAAGCTGTAACACGCCGCCCAGGCTTTGCTCTTCCTCTCAACCACATCATCTTCCATATTCCCAATCTTTGCTCCCAAATACAGGAATTCCTCAACCAATTCTAGCGGCTTCCCGCCTACATTAGTAATCTTCTCTGGCTTCTTAATATTCTCTACCAGATATTTTGTCTTAATCTCATTCATTCTCAGCCCCACACTCATTGACATAGTCTCCACCTCCTGCATCAAATCCTCTGTCTCCTTCACTGTGTTTGTCACCAAAACTATGTCGTCGGCAAATTCAGCATCCGATATCTTTTTTGCCTTAACTCTCCAGCTCTGAGCCGGTGTTACCATAAAGCCAGAGTCCTGGTGTTTCTCCAGCGCAAGCCGCATCCAATAGTCCACTACGATGATAAAGAGGTAGGGAGCCAATGTATCTCCCTGGAGCACTCCAGCCAGTGTCTAAAAGAACTCTGTCATCCCATCAGGTGTAATGACTTGGGTGTTGGTGTAGAGCAGTGATATCAGGTCCACTAGCTTCTTGGGGATTCCATAAGCCTGTAAGATCTTCATCAGGCAGTGACAGTCCACAGAATCAAAGGCCTTCCTAAAGTCAATGAAAACCATGACCGCAGGAAGGCAATTTGCTCTAGCTTCCTCTAATATCCTCCTCAGCATCAGGATGTGACTGGTGGTTGATCTTCCCTCTCTGAAGCCGTTCTGGTTGTCCCTGAGCTTCTTCTCCATCTCGGGCTGGATCCTGGTAAGAATGATCCTATTGAGGGTCTTTGCCACAAGTGACGTCAGTGAGATCCCCCGGTAGTTGTTGGTGTTAGAGAGATCTCCCTTCTTTGGCACTGGGATGATGTTACTGATCCTCCACTGATTCGGGGCAACTCCTTTCTCCAGTGCCTGGCTACAGAACTCCAGGATGATATCATCAAAATCACACCTCTGATACCACTCCATCTTCTTCATGAGCCTTGCCCTCCTTGATCTTCTTCTTGGCTCTCTGAAGCTCCTCTCTGGTGAAGGGCCCTGTCTCAATATCCAGTTCCTCAAACAGCCACCTGATCCCTCCAGTGTTCTGGGCTGTGGAGGGCGGCTCTCCTAGTAGAGTCCTAAAATGGTCCAGCCATTTCCCCTTTCTATCCTCTGGCCCTGTTCTATCTCTTCTATCTCTTCCTGTTCTATCTCTTCCTCCCTGAGATCTCGTTGATGATCATCCAGCTCTCCTTACATCCAGACCTGCCAACCGCTCTCTCCACACTTCTGATCTTCTCTATCAGTGCCTCCTCTCTGGCCTCAGTGTAAACGGTACAGAGTTATTCCCTCATCACCTCCATATTTTCCTTCCTGTCCTCTGTAGGATCAGCATAGAATTGGTCCTTGGCAGCTTTCAGGTGTTCTCTGGCTGCACACACTTTTGGGTCTGCAGAGCTGACGTGCTTCCTTTTGTTCTTTCTCCTCAGCACCAGGGTCTCACTTGCTCTGCCACTGCATTGGTGAAGTACCCGTACCTCCTCGGTAACTCTATCTCGTGTTATTGTTTTTATTTTTTACGCTCTTTCCTCTTTCCACACTATACATCTCATTCTACATTTCCTCTTACATCTCTCTCTTCACCACCGGATTCTGTTACCCGGAGATTTACCCATCTGCATTGTTGAGGATTCCAAAACGACCCCCCCCCCCCCCCCCCAAAAAAAAAAAAATATATATAGAAATAGTGGACACCTTCCGTTACCTGGGTGACAAAATCAGCAGTGGGGGAGGGTGCTCTGAAAGTACAGTAGCTAGAGTCAGAACGGGATGGAAAAAGTTCAGAGAGCTTATACCGCTATTAGCCGCTAAAGGGTTCTCCCTAAAAATGAAAGGCAGGCTGTATGATGCCTGCATACGAACAGCAATGTTACGTGGCAGTGAGACCTGGGCATTGTGTGCAGAGGATATACGCAGACTGGAGAGAAACGAAGCTTGCATGCTCCGCTGGATGTGTAATAGTAATATACGTGAACGGCAAAGCATAAACGAACTAAGGGAGAAATTAGGAATAAGAGGGATCAGATGTTGTTTACTCGAGAGAAGACTACGTTGGTACGGTCACGTGATGCGCATGAAAGACGACAGCTGTATAAAAAAGTGCAGGGCGATAAAAATAGACGGTAGCCACGGATTAGGCAGACCCAGAAAAACCTGGGACGACTTGATAAATTCCGACCTCACACACTTACACCTCTCCAAAACAATGTCACTGGACCGAGATCTTTGGCGCTACACAGTCATACAGAAGACCCGCCTTGCCTAAGTACAAAGCGAAACCTACAGTCAGTAGGCAACTCTAACAAAATAACCCCCCCCCCCCCGTCCCACTACCCCCACACCACCCTCTTAAATGTGAAGTTATGTTGGTACCACAACATCCAGTCCGAAACAAATGAGGTCGTGTAGGTGTCACGACAAAAAAAGCACACAGTCCACACTGTAAACGTGGTTGGTGTTAGGAAGGGCATGCAGCCGTAGAAATCAAGCCAGACAGTTCTATACGAGCAGGACAACAAATCTTGCCTCAAGTGGGAAACCTCCCGTCCAAACCCATGCAAGATGGACGTTAAACGATGATGATGATATATATTTATATTTATATATATATATATATGGCTCTTGTGTAGTCTGTCTGTTTCGACTTTGTAGAAGAATACAAATAAAAAAAATGAAGACCACTTTCTGTGCAGGCCGTCTGCTACTAATTAGAGGATGGTGGTTGGTATTATATGATGGAGATGGATGTTGTGGAAATATTATTGGGAAGGGAATAAACATGTTTGCTGTAGAGACACACTGACTATCGGCTTACCAAATAGTGGCACAATGAGTGTATGTGTGTGTGTATATATGGTCACTCACACACATATATATATATATATATATAAACAAGTATTGATAAATTCAGACCTTACACACTTACACCTCTCTAAGACAATGTCACTGGACCGAGATCTTTGGCGCTACGCAGTAATACCGAAGACCCGCCTTGTCTAAGTACAAAGCGAAACCTACAGTCAGTAGGCACCTCTTAACCAAATATACACCCCAATCCCAGTACCCCTATCCCACCCCCATCTACACCACCCCTTTCGCTGTAAAGTTATGTTGGTACCATAACATCCAGTCCTAAATAAATGAGGTCGTGTAAGTGCCACGACAAAAAAACAAACAGTTCACACTGTAATGTGGTCGTGTAGATAACACGGTAAAAAACCTCCCAGTCCACACTGTAAATGAGGTTGGTGTTAGGAAGGGCATCCAGCTGTAGAAATCAAGCCAAATCAGTTGCTGTATGAGCAAGGCATGGTCAGCCGACCAGACACTGCCCACAACAGGACAACCCGTCTAACTCATGCTAGCGTGGAAGAACGGACGTAAAATGGTGATGATGATATGCATATATATATATATATGTGTGTGTATACCCAAAAAGTTTGAGAACCTCTGGTTTACATATTATCATCAATATATATATAACCATACTATTACAATCATCTGTTTACATATTAACATAAACCTTACTAGTCCAATTCTAATTTCACTACCCTCTGTTGATGCAGTGTAGGCACAGTGAATGCACCACTTGGACATTCTATTAAATTCGAATAAGCCTCGTTGGTGAGTGAAAGAAGAAACTCCTTCAGATGTATGATCTGTCTCTTATTATCATGGGTGAGAAACACTATGGTGACTGGATCATTAAACCTTTTATATAAATTACTAGACCCATAGATAAAAATACAGTGCTGGGTAGCAGTGCAATTTCACTGCTTGCCATAGGCACTATTTTCCCTAGTTATGCCTCTTAGTGTAGCTGAATGGTTAGGGAGTTTGTTTTGTAACCATTAGGTCCCAGTTTTAATCCCACTGTGTGACATCTTGGGTAACGTGTCATTTACCATAGACCGGGTGATGTGTTGTTTCCTTGAGCAAGGCACTTTATTTCACATTGCTCCAGTTTACTCAGCTGTAGAAATGAGATGATAGGGACTGGGGTCCATATCATTCCATTGCAAAGTGGTCGTGGAGGTGCCACGGCAAAAAAGCACCCACCACTCACTGTAAAGTGGTCGTGGAGGTGCCACGGCAAAAAGCACCCACCACTCACTGTAAATGAGGTTGGTGTTAGGAAGGGCATCCAGCTGTAGAACTCAAGCCAGAATCAGTTTCCATCCCACCCTTGCAAGCAGGGAAAAGGCAGACGTAAAATGAAATGATGAATGAATGATAATGTCTTCCCATGTCTTGTCAGTAGAATTGGGTAGACAGAAACTGTGTGGAAGCAGGCTTCCACACAGTTGGACTGTACTTGTAATTCAGATGGACTGTACTTGTAATTCCAAGGGCCAGTTTTGTCACTAACTGTGTTGTGTTGGATTTGCTTGAAAATTAGGTTATGAGTACTCATGTCTGTGGAATGCTCAGCCACTTCCTCATTAACCTCATGATCAAACAACTTGAACACTCATCCTTGGGTCAGACTGAGGTCCATCAGTTCAGCCAATTACTACTATTATATAATACTTTGCTGCATATAGCTTTGGCCCTTTATGTTCTAAGTTCAATTCTTTGTAATCCACACCCCCTCTACACACTTCCACTTGCCCCTCTCCTCTGTAATCCACACCCCTTCTACACACTTCCACTTGCCCCTCTCCTCTGTAATCCACACCCCTCTACACACTTCCACTTGCCCCTCTCCTCTGTAATCCACACCCCCTCTACACACTTCCACTTGCCCCTCCCCTCTGTAATCCACACCCCTTCTACACACTTCCACTTGCCCCTCTCCTCTGTAATCCACACCCCTCTACACACTTCCACTTGCCCCTCTCCTCTGTAATCCACACCCCTCTACACACTTCCACTTGCCCCTCTCCTCTGTAATCCACACCCCTCTACACACTTCCACTTGCCCCTCCCCTCTGTAATCCACACCCCTTCTACACACTTCCATTTGCCCCTCTCCTCTGTAATCCACACCCCTCTACACACTTCCACTTGCCCCTCTCCTCTGTAATCCACACCCCCCTCTACACACTTCCACTTGCCCCTCCCCTCTGTAATCCACACCCCCTCTACACACTTCCACTTGTCCCTCCCCTCTGTAATCCACACCCCCTTCTACACACTTCCATTTGCCCCTCCCCTCTGTAATCCACACCCCCTCTACACACTTCCACTTGCCCCTCCCCTCTGTAATCCACACCCCCTCTACACACTTCACTTGCCCCTCCCCTCTGTAATCCACACCCCCTCTACACACTTCCACTTGCCCCTCCCCTCTGTAATCCACACCCCCTCTACACACTTCCACTTGTCCCTCCCCTCTGTAATCCACACCCCTTCTACACACTTCCATTTGCCCCTCCCCTCTGTAATCCACACCCCCTCTACACACTTCACTTGCCCCTCCCCTCTGTAATCCACACCCCCTCTACACACTTCCACTTGCCCCTCCCCTCTGTAATCCACACCCCCTCTACACACTTCCACTTGCCCCTCCCCTCTGTAATCCACACCCCCTCTACACACTTCCACTTGTCCCTCTCCTCTGTAATCCACACCCCCTCTACACACTTCCACTTGCCCCTCCCCCTGTAATCCACACCCCCTCTACACACTTCCACTTGCCCCTCCCCTCTGTAATCCACACCCCCTCTACACACTTCCACTTGCCCCTCCCCCTGTAATCCACACCCCCTCTACACACTTCCACTTGCCCCTCTCCTCTGTAATCCACACCCCCTCTACACACTTCCACTTGCCCCTCCCCCTGTAATCCACACCCCCTCTACACACTTCCACTTGCCCCTCCCCTCTGTAATCCACACCCCCTCTACACACTTCCACTTGCCCCTCCCCCTGTAATCCACACCCCCTCTACACACTTCCACTTGCCCCTCTCCTCTGTAATCCACACCCCCTCTACACACTTCCACTTGCCCCTCCCCCTGTAATCCACACCCCCTCTACACACTTCCACTTGCCCCTCCCCTCTGTAATCCACACCCCCTCTACACACTTCCACTTGTCCCTCCCCTCTGTAATCCACACCCCTTCTACACACTTCCACTTGCCCCTCTCCTCTGTAATCCACACCCCCTCTACACACTTCCACTTGCCCCTCCCCCTGTAATCCACACCCCCTCTACACACTTCCACTTGCCCCTCCCCTCTGTAATCCACACCCCCTCTACACACTTCCACTTGCCCCTCCCCCTGTAATCCACACCCCCTCTACACACTTCCACTTGCCCCTCTCCTCTGTAATCCACACCCCCTCTACACACTTCCACTTGCCCCTCCCCCTGTAATCCACACCCCCTCTACACACTTCCACTTGCCCCTCCCCTCTGTAATCCACACCCCCTCTACACACTTCCACTTGCCCCTCCCCCTGTAATCCACACCCCCTCTACACACTTCCACTTGCCCCTCCCCTCTGTAATCCACACCCCCTCTACACACTTCCACTTGCCCCTCTCCTCTGTAATCCACACCCCTTCTACACACTTCCACTTGCCCCTCCCCTCTGTAATCCACACCCCCTCTACACACTTCCACTTGCCCCTCCCCTCTGTAATCCACACCCCCTCTACACACTTCCACTTGCCCCTCTCCTCTGTAATCCACACCCCCTCTACACACTTCCACTTGCCCCTCTCCTCTGTAATCCACACCCCTTCTACACACTTCCACTTGCCCCTCCCCTCTGTAATCCACACCCCCTCTACACACTTCCACTTGCCCCTCTCCTCTGTAATCCACACCCCCTCTACACACTTCCACTTGCCCCTCTCCTCTGTAATCCACACCCCCTCTACACACTTCCACTTGCCCCTCTCCTCTGTAATCCACACCCCCTCTACACACTTCCACTTGCCCCTCTCCTCTGTAATCCACACCCCTTCTACACACTTCCACTTGCCCCTCCCCTCTGTAATCCACACCCCCTCTACACACTTCCACTTGCCCCTCTCCTCTGTAATCCACACCCCCTCTACACACTTCCACTTGCCCCTCTCCTCTGTAATCCACACCCCTTCTACACACTTCCACTTGCCCCTCCCCTCTGTAATCCACACCCCCTCTACACACTTCCACTTGCCCCTCCCCTCTGTAATCCACACCCCCTCTACACACTTCCACTTGCCCCTCCCCTCTGTAATCCACACCCCTTCTACACACTTCCACTTGCCCCTCCCCTCTGTAATCCACACCCCCTCTACACACTTCCACTTGCCCCTCCCCTCTGTAATCCACACCCCTTCTACACACTTCCACTTGCCCCTCTCCTCTGTAATCCACACCCCCTCTACACACTTCCACTTGCCCCTCTCCTCTGTAATCCACACCCCCTCTACACACTTCCACTTGCCCCTCTCCTCTGTAATCCACACCCCTTCTACACACTTCCACTTGCCCCTCTCCTCTGTAATCCACACCCCTTCTACACACTTCCACTTGCCCCTCCCCTCTGTAATCCACACCCCCTCTACACACTTCCACTTGCCCCTCTCCTCTGTAATCCACACCCCTTCTACACACTTCCACTTGCCCCTCTCCTCTGTAATCCACACCCCCTCTACACACTTCCACTTGCCCCTCTCCTCTGTAATCCACACCCCTTCTACACACTTCCATTTGCCCCTCCCCTCTGTAATCCACACCCCCTCTACACACTTCCACTTGCCCCTCTCCTCTGTAATCCACACCCCTTCTACACACTTCCACTTGCCCCTCTCCTCTGTAATCCACACCCCTTCTACACACTTCCACTTGCCCCTCCCCTCTGTAATCCACACCCCCTCTACACACTTCCACTTGCCCCTCTCCTCTGTAATCCACACCCCTTCTACACACTTCCACTTGCCCCTCTCCTCTGTAATCCACACCCCCTCTACACACTTCCACTTGCCCCTCTCCTCTGTAATCCACACCCCTTCTACACACTTCCATTTGCCCCTCCCCTCTGTAATCCACACCCCCTCTACACACTTCCACTTGCCCCTCTCCTCTGTAATCCACACCCCCTCAACACACTTCCACTTGCCCCTCCCCTCTGTAATCCACACCCCCTCTACACACTTCACTTGCCCCTCCCCCCTGTAATCCACACCCCCTCTACACACTTCCACTTGCCCCTCCCCTCTGTAATCCACACCCCTTCTACACACTTCCACTTGCCCCTCCCCTCTGTAATCCACACCCCCTCTACACACTTCCACTTGCCCCTCCCCTCTGTAATCCACACCCCTTCTACACACTTCCACTTGCCCCTCCCCTCTGTAATCCACACCCCTTCTACACACTTCCACTTGCCCCTCCCCTCTGTAATCCACACCCCCTCTACACACTTCCACTTGCCCCTCCCCTCTGTAATCCACACCACTCTACACACTTCCACTTGCCCCTCTCCTCTGTAATCCACACCCCCTCTACACACTTCCACTTGCCCCTCTCCTCTGTAATCCACACCCCCTCTACACACTTCCACTTGCCCCTCTCCTCTGTAATCCACACCCCCTCTACACACTTCCACTTGCCCCTCCCCTCTGTAATCCACACCCCCTCTACACACTTCCACTTGCCCCTCCCCTCTGTAATCCACACCCCTTCTACACACTTCCACTTGCCCCTCCCCTCTGTAATCCACACCCCTTCTACACACTTCCACTTGCCCCTCCCCTCTGTAATCCACACCCCCTCTACACACTTCCACTTGCCCCTCCCCTCTGTAATCCACACCACTCTACACACTTCCACTTGCCCCTCTCCTCTGTAATCCACACCCCCTCTACACACTTCCACTTGCCCCTCCCCTCTGTAATCCACACCCCTTCTACACACTTCCATTTGCCCCTCCCCTCTGTAATCCACACCCCCTCTACACACTTCCACTTGCCCCTCTCCTCTGTAATCCACACCCCCTCTACACACTTCCACTTGCCCCTCTCCTCTGTAATCCACACCCCCTCTACACACTTCCACTTGCCCCTCCCCTCTGTAATCCACACCCCTTCTACACACTTCCACTTGCCCCTCCCCTCTGTAATCCACACCCCCTCTACACACTTCCACTTGCCCCTCCCCTCTGTAATCCACACCACTCTACACACTTCCACTTGCCCCTCTCCTCTGTAATCCACACCCCCTCTACACACTTCCACTTGCCCCTCTCCTCTGTAATCCACACCCCCTCTACACACTTCCACTTGCCCCTCTCCTCTGTAATCCACACCCCCTCTACACACTTCCACTTGCCCCTCCCCTCTGTAATCCACACCCCCTCTACACACTTCCACTTGCCCCTCCCCTCTGTAATCCACACCCCTTCTACACACTTCCACTTGCCCCTCCCCTCTGTAATCCACACCCCTTCTACACACTTCCACTTGCCCCTCCCCTCTGTAATCCACACCCCCTCTACACACTTCCACTTGCCCCTCCCCTCTGTAATCCACACCACTCTACACACTTCCACTTGCCCCTCTCCTCTGTAATCCACACCCCCTCTACACACTTCCACTTGCCCCTCCCCTCTGTAATCCACACCCCTTCTACACACTTCCATTTGCCCCTCCCCTCTGTAATCCACACCCCCTCTACACACTTCCACTTGCCCCTCTCCTCTGTAATCCACACCCCCTCTACACACTTCCACTTGCCCCTCTCCTCTGTAATCCACACCCCCTCTACACACTTCCACTTGCCCCTCCCCTCTGTAATCCACACCCCCTCTACACACTTCCACTTGCCCCTCTCCTCTGTAATCCACACCCCCCTCTACACACTTCACTTGCCCCTCCCCTCTGTAATCCACACCCCCTCTACACACTTCCACTTGCCCCTCCCCTCTGTAATCCACACCCCCTCTACACACTTCACTTGCCCCTCTCCTCTGTAATCCACACCCCCTCTACACACTTCCATTTGCCCCTCCCCTCTGTAATCCACACCCCCTCTACACACTTCCACTTGCCCCTCCCCTCTGTAATCCACACCCCCTCTACACACTTCCACTTGCCCCTCCCCTCTGTAATCCACACCCCCTCTACACACTTCCATTTGCCCCTCCCCTCTGTAATCCACACCCCCTCTACACACTTCACTTGCCCCTCTCCTCTGTAATCCACACCCCCTCTACACACTTCCACTTGCCCCTCCCCTCTGTAATCCACACCCCCTCTACACACTTCACTTGCCCCTCTCCTCTGTAATCCACACCCCCTCTACACACTTCCACTTGCCCCTCTCCTCTGTAATCCACACCCCTTCTACACACTTCCACTTGCCCCTCCCCTCTGTAATCCACACCCCTTCTACACACTTCCACTTGCCCCTCCCCTCTGTAATCCACACCCCCTCTACACACTTCCACTTGCCCCTCCCCTCTGTAATCCACACACCCTCTACACACTTCCACTTGCCCCTCTCCTCTGTAATCCACACCCCCTCTACACACTTCCACTTGCCCCTCTCCTCTGTAATCCACACCCCTTCTACACACTTCCACTTGCCCCTCCCCTCTGTAATCCACACCTCCTCTACACACTTCCACTTGCCCCTCCCCTCTGTAATCCACACACCCTCTACACACTTCCACTTGCCCCTCCCCTCTGTAATCCACACCCCCTCTACACACTTCCACTTGCCCCTCCCCTCTGTAATCCACACCTCCTCTACACACTTCCACTTGCCCCTCCCCTCTGTAATCCACACACCCTCTACACACTTCCACTTGCCCCTCTCCTCTGTAATCCACACCCCCTCTACACACTTCCACTTGCCCCTCCCCTCTGTAATCCACACCCCCTCTACACACTTCCACTTGCCCCTCCCCTCTGTAATCCACACCCCCTCTACACACTTCCACTTGCCCCTCCCCTCTGTAATCCACACACCCTCTACACACTTCCACTTGCCCCTCTCCTCTGTAATCCACACCCCCTCTACACACTTCCACTTGCCCCTCCCCTCTGTAATCCACACCTCCTCTACACACTTCCACTTGCCCCTCCCCTCTGTAATCCACACCTCCTCTACACACTTCCACTTGCCCCTCCCCTCTGTAATCCACACACCCTCTACACACTTCCACTTGCCCCTCCCCTCTGTAATCCACACCCCCTCTACACACTTCCACTTGCCCCTCTCCTCTGTAATCCACACCCCCCTCTACACACTTCCACTTGCCCCTCTCCTCTGTAATCCACACCCCCTCTACACACTTCACTTGCCCCTCTCCTCTGTAATCCACACCCCCTCTACACACTTCCACTTGCCCCTCTCCTCTGTAATCCACACCCCCCTCTACACACTTCCACTTGCCCCTCCCCTCTGTAATCCACACCCCCTCTACACACTTCCACTTGCCCCTCCCCTCTGTAATCCACACCCCCTCTACACACTTCCACTTGCCCCTCTCCTCTGTAATCCACACCCCCTCTACACACTTCCACTTGCCCCTCCCCTCTGTAATCCACACCCCCTCTACACACTTCCACTTGCCCCTCTCCTCTGTAATCCACACCCCTTCTACACACTTCCATTTGCCCCTCCCCTCTGTAATCCACACCCCCTCTACACACTTCCACTTGCCCCTCCCCTCTGTAATCCACACCCCCTCTACACACTTCCACTTGCCCCTCTCCTCTGTAATCCACACCCCCTCTACACACTTCACTTGCCCCTCTCCTCTGTAATCCACACCCCTTCTACACACTTCCACTTGCCCCTCCCCTCTGTAATCCACACCCCTTCTACACACTTCCACTTGCCCCTCCCCTCTGTAATCCACACCCCTTCTACACACTTCCACTTGCCCCTCCCCTCTGTAATCCACACCCCCTCTACACACTTCCACTTGCCCCTCTCCTCTGTAATCCACACCCCCTCTACACACTTCCACTTGCCCCTCCCCTCTGTAATCCACACCCCCTCTACACACTTCCACTTGCCCCTCTCCTCTGTAATCCACACCCCCTCTACACACTTCCACTTGCCCCTCCCCTCTGTAATCCACACCCCCTCTACACACTTCCACTTGCCCCTCTCCTCTGTAATCCACACCCCTTCTACACACTTCCATTTGCCCCTCCCCTCTGTAATCCACACCCCCTCTACACACTTCCACTTGCCCCTCCCCTCTGTAATCCACACCCCCTCTACACACTTCCACTTGCCCCTCTCCTCTGTAATCCACACCCCCTCTACACACTTCACTTGCCCCTCTCCTCTGTAATCCACACCCCTTCTACACACTTCCACTTGCCCCTCCCCTCTGTAATCCACACCCCTTCTACACACTTCCACTTGCCCCTCCCCTCTGTAATCCACACCCCCTCTACACACTTCCACTTGCCCCTCTCCTCTGTAATCCACACCCCCTCTACACACTTCCACTTGCCCCTCTCCTCTGTAATCCACACCCCCCTCTACACACTTCCACTTGCCCCTCCCCTCTGTAATCCACACCACTCTACACACTTCCACTTGCCCCTCCCCTCTGTAATCCACACCCCCTCTACACACTTCACTTGCCCCTCTCCTCTGTAATCCACACCCCTTCTACACACTTCCACTTGCCCCTCCCCTCTGTAATCCACACCCCCTCTACACACTTCCACTTGCCCCTCTCCTCTGTAATCCACACCCCCTCTACACACTTCCACTTGCCCCTCTCCTCTGTAATCCACACCCCTTCTACACACTTCCACTTGCCCCTCCCCTCTGTAATCCACACCACCTCTACACACTTCCACTTGCCCCTCCCCTCTGTAATCCACACCCCTTCTACACACTTCCACTTGCCCCTCCCCTCTGTAATCCACACCCCCTCTACACACTTCCACTTGCCCCTCTCCTCTGTAATCCACACCACCTCTACACACTTCCACTTGCCCCTCCCCTCTGTAATCCACACCCCCTCTACACACTTCCACTTGCCCCTCTCCTCTGTAATCCACACCACCTCTACACACTTCCACTTGCCCCTCTCCTCTGTAATCCACACCACCTCTACACACTTCCACTTGCCCCTCCCCTCTGTAATCCACACCCCTTCTACACACTTCCACTTGCCCCTCCCCTCTGTAATCCACACCACCTCTACACACTTCCACTTGCCCCTCCCCTCTGTAATCCACACCCCTTCTACACACTTCCACTTGCCCCTCTCCTCTGTAATCCACACCCCTTCTACACACTTCCACTTGCCCCTCCCCTCTGTAATCCACACCCCCTCTACACACTTCCACTTGCCCCTCCCCTCTGTAATCCAC
>CAXHJY010000237.1:7500-62500 GCA_964016885.1 Eledone cirrhosa | reverse complement strand
AAAACTTGTTAATAAATCATCTTTAATGTTTAATTAGTATTTGTTGGCCTTGTGCCTGAATCAGAAACCAATATTTAATTAGTATTTGTAAAAAAAACGTTCAATTAATGAAGTAGGCATTTATGTCACTTTTGTTTAAAAATATAAAAATAAATATAATTGAAGCATAATAATGGTTATATACACATACACACACACATATATATGCATACACACCCATACATATATATATATGGGTATATGTATATATATATGCATAAATATATACGTAGATACACACACACACATATATATATATATACATACATACTCACACACACACATATGTTTATTTAATAATGAATTAAAAAGGAAACAAATATTTTAAGAATGAATGGCTAAGCATCTCTCTGAGAAAGTGAAAGAACCGAATACCACCAGGCATATTGATTGCTATTCTACTGATTTTGTTAATTCACTGCATTTATAGTAAATATTTCCCGATTTCTAACCTGAGGAGACACCTGTGGAAATGTTCAGGCTCTTATTTCTAATCTGACTCAGAAATTTATAGATCTTCATAAAATTGTTTCATTGTGTCATATTTCGATTATAATTCCGTTTCCTTACATCGTTCGTTTCAGAATGTTTAACCATCTATTTCTATTTTGATGATTTATCGATCTTCTTCATTACATTGTTCCATTATTTCGATTGTGAAATATTTCAATTATCATTCGATTAAAGAATTCCATTCTGTCTTCGATTTCATTCCACAGTTAATGTTCCTTAAAGCATATCATCCAAACTACTTTCGTTCTGCTAAACAATTCCATTGTCTAATATTTACATTTGTTTTATTTCATATAGGACTGTGGAACGGTGCTATCGTTAGAGTACCGGAAAAATGTTTTGTAGCTACGGCCCTTTATATTCTGTTTTCAAATCCAGTCTAGGTCAGCTTTGTCATTCATCCTCCCGGGGTCGATAAAATAATGTACTAGTAAAATATTGAGGTCGATTTAATTACTGGCCTTGTGTCTGTTATAAACAGTTATTTTAAATATTTTGATTACATATTCTTAGTTTCAAAGTTAAGATTGTTAACATATCACTTTGGCTTGTCTCTCTATGTTAAAGTATTTAATTACGAGGGTCCCCTGAAACTTTTATAGGCAGAAAACTGCATAGGCTGACTAAGGTACTCTCAAGGAATGACCGCCCTCAGTTCAAATCCTAAGAGCATCAACATCTTTTGCCGTCGATTGAATAAAGTTTCAATGAAGCAACAGGGTTGAATGTCTGGTTGAAGAAGTTGGCTTTATGAGTAGAAAACAATTTCCTGACTCTACAGAAAACGTGTTTTGTAGGTAACTAGATAGCAGGATGCAGCTTGCTATCTATCAATCCTATAATAGCAGAATATCATCATCATCATCATCATCACCAATTTACATCCGTTCTTCCACGCTAGCATGGGTTAGACAGGCTGTCCTGTTGTGGGCAGTGTCCGGTCGGCTGACCTTGTCTTGCTCATACGGGAACTGATTCTGGCTTGATTTCTACAGCTGGATGCCCTTCCTAACATCAACCTCATTTACAGTGAGTGCAGGGGGCTTTTTTTCCATGGCGCCTACATGTCCACTTCACAGTATATATATATATATATATATATATATATATATATATATATATATAGTGAGAGAGGATAGGAGTAACACAGAGAATGAGAAAGAACGGAAGGAGGAAAGAGTCAGTAGAAGTGTATTCTATTTTCTATTACGTTATTTGCTTCATTGGGAATATTTTAATAACCATTATCTGATTTCATATTTTCATGTTTATGTCTGCTTGTATGTCGAGAGATACGTATGAATATATTAAGGTAGTTATATTTATATACATACAAGTATGTGTGTGTTACTACATATATTTCCATAACCAAATGTATTGAATAATGTCCGTTATGTACATTTCAGAGGCGATAGACATAAATTAGGTAAATATAACACATCGTCCTCAGTGCATTACTGGTACTTTATTTTATTGATCCCGTAAGGATGAAAGGCATACATATAAATAATATATATATATAACATACACTCAAAAATATGAATGTATATGTAAATATATATGTATGTATGTATATATATATATATATATATACACACACACAATTATATACATATATATACAGAGAGAAGAGAGGGAGATGTTGATAGAAAATAGTAGAAATATAAATATTTCCCAAACAACATTTAACTGTAAAATGGAAGAGAATCTTAAGTGACCAGTTTTATTTGGATTGAGTCTGAAAAGATCAAAGAAATTTCGTGATTTTAACAGAAATGCGGCAGACACAAAACTCCTACACCGGCTAGAACATAAAAGGTAACATTAAGTAATACCAATAATAATAATAATGTATTATGTATGTATCTCTTTCTTTTAATTTCGAGTGTATGTGTATATATGCTTAAATAGATGCACACTAGCATTTATAATGCCACACATAACAATAGGAGAGCATGGGTATTCTAAATGCAAACACACACACACATATAATTATGCATATATTTGTTAGTGAACATGTATGTAGGTTTCATACATATTGTAAGTGAGCAGTGTTTTTCTATTATATATGCACATCAATACATACATATATAAACACATATTTACATATAGTGAACATATATATATTTACATATAGTGAACATATATATATAAATATAAATATATATGTTCTAGGTAAATGTACCGTATTTTTCTATTATATATTTATGAGAGTGAATTCTTGTAAAGTAAATCAAAGGCATAAAACAAATACAATATATTTCACTATAAATCTTGAAGGTTTTATAAGTATTCTTCATATATTGAATCCAGATTATATTTCTCTCTCTATCCAAACACATAAATATCTAATATATTTCGTAGGTTTTGTATTTATTGCTACTCTACGACCTGAAAACACACATACACACACACACACACACACACATATGTGTGTGTGTGTGTGTTTGGGTATTATGTGTGTTTTCAGGTCATAGAGTAGCATTAAATACAAAACCTACGAAATGTATATATATATGCATAAACATACATACGTATGAGAACGAAATATATGAGAATTAACTGCGAATTATTTCTGAAAGAATGAATTTTCTGTTATAGCGCAAATTTCATATTGACTACACATGTCTCTAGCTAACAAGCAATATTACCATTGGACAAAACAATATGGGGGTTAGATCAGCAATTGTTTTAAATTCCCACTAAACCAACTAAAGGAATCGTTACAATAAATGTTTATGACCACCAACACAAAGCTACATACATCCACGCCCTTATAAATACATACTTATATATGTACCATAGACACACAATCACACGTATATAAACATATATATATATGTGTGTGTGTACGAGTATATGCACGAATCTATGTGTGTGTGTATGTGTGTGTGTGTGTATATATATATATATATATATATATATATATATATATATATATATATATATATATATATATATATATATATATATATATATATATATATATATATATATATATATATATATATATATATGGAGGCACATGGCTTAGTGGTTAGAGCATTGGCCTTGCAATCGAAAGGTTGTGAGTTCAATTCTCAGACCGGGTGATGTGTTGTTTCCTTGAGCAAGACACTTTATTTCACATTGCTCCAGTTTACTCAGCTGTGGTCGTGGAGGTGCCATGGCAAAAAAGCACCCAGCACTCACTGTAAATGAGGTTGGTGTTAGGAAGGGGGCATCCAGCTGTAGAAATCAAGCCAGAATCAGTTCCCATCCCACCCTTGCAAGCAGGGAAAAGCGGACGTAAAATGATGATGATGATGATATATAATGTGTGTGTGTGTGCAGTGTCTGAAAACTGAAGATATAATTAGAAACTGTGACCCCGCATTCTTTTGCATCGTATCTCTATGTTGGCAATCACGAGGTTTATTCCTTTATTCGGTCTTAAGGACACGATTTATCACTGTTTTCCTTCATATCGTCCTTTGCTTTCAGTTAATTGAATGGATACTTTAATCTAATAAAGATATTTGCATCTAGTTCACCTGAGGTAGGTCTTCCGTTTTCTTCTTTCTCTCTTTGTAACACTCTCATATAAAATAACCATTATATTGTATCATTTATTATATCCCTAGTCAGTGACTAATCTATCCTGTCTTGGTACTTGACCATTGTCTCTATCTTTTATTTCTGATGATGGACAAGTGTCCGAATCGTAATTACTCTTTCCTACTATATCAAGTATCAATCTGATATGTTTGTTTATTGGCCTTTGTTGTTTGAGATTTCCGTTTACTTTTTGTATACACACATACATACATATATATGTGTGTGTGTGTTTGTGTGAAAAGAGCATTTTAGTCTAAACAATTTACTTTTTAGCTCCTCCACTGACTTAATATTTTCACAAACAAATCTCATATGAAGATTTATAAGAAAAATCTAATATATTTCAAAATTTTGACAGATGAAAGATTTCATTCTTGCAATAAATGATGTTGTTCACTCACTCGAAAGAAAATATGACAAAACTAAAATGATAAAAAAAAAAAATCTCTAACAATTGTTCGCTATTAAACATTTTATGAATTTGAACTGTAATCCGCACTAAGATAAAACGACGAGAAGTTTAAGATGACAAAACCTCGTATGAAACGAGGAAATAAATATATAATGTACAAAAATGTGCAAACAAATACATATACATACATATATATAGAGGGTGTCCCAAAAAATGTATACACACTTCAACAACATTCTAATCAGTATGTATACATTTGGGGGGATGAAACCCTGTGCGTGTGTGTGTATATATATAATTTATTTTTGTGATGTTTACTTTTAACGTGTATATATTCATGCATATATACACAATTGTCTGTGTGTGTATATATATATAAAAGAATGTGTGAGTGTTTGCATGTGTGTGTCTGTGTGTGTAATAGTGTGTTTAATGAAGGCTGCATCTTTGTATATAAAGAACGGTTTCTTCACGTTTTCCATCCCATGGTGACAGAGAGTCGGGATTATGAAACATTATCAACTCCCACAGACTTAACTTTTAATACATATCATTCCTGTTGTGCTAACAACACTGAATACATTTTGGTTACCATATATTTTATAGATAGAATGGCAAAGTCTAATTTTCTATTGTTAAATTCCTACAAGGAAACAATTGATGCATCCACAACTCGTACACTTTACGTATGAATGAAAATGTCACATCAGCGTATCTTTGTTTTACATACATTGAAGAATATTTTTAAATGGCTTCACCACCTACTCAAAAACTATTTTGATTATGTGTATTGTTACTGATTTATCAGATTCTGAAGTTAATTTCTTCTTCTTTGCTTTAATATGTTTTCTTATTCATTTTCTGATTGGAAGGATTTACATTAAAAATGTCCTTTGAGTCTTACGTTAGATATTGTTCATGCCACAACTATGTTCAGTTCTATTGAATAATGGTCACGTAGATGCTTGCTTGCCAATATCTTAGCACGACATTCTCTCGTTCTTTTCTAATGGAATCCTCAGTTTCTTTTCCTAGTTTCTGTGATTTTTTTTCTCGATTTTGCTTATAAAGTTTTGTTACAATAGCCTCTGTTTTTATCTGTTTATATTATTATCTTTGTAGGTATCTGTTTTCTTTTGTTCTTTACTAAATATTCTAAAGGTGTTTAGCGTGATCTGTTACCACCAGAACAGAAAAACAGCTTGATACTTTCCAACAAATATGACTCCGAAAGATCCTAGACAGCTTGATACTTTCCAACAAAGATGACTTCAAAAAACCGTGGACATTAGATGGCAAGACAAGATCACAAACGAAGATGGGCTTCAAATAAGCAATGCCACATGCCTGAGTCATGTCATCAAGAGCAGAATAATGCAGCTGGGAGAGTATGGCCTATGAATGAGGGACAATATAACTGCAATGTCATGGTTGCCGATAGGTGGGAAAAGAGCAAAGACGACCTGGAGATCGACCATAAAAGATGGCCTGCTACTTGCAAGAAACTGATTTGAAGCCCAACTCCAAAAGTGGAAGAGTATAGTGACCCATTGTCCTGAGGCTGAGGAAGCCAGATGACCAGATGACCATTTTATGGTGATGAACAGAAACATTGGGACATTAGAAAATACTTTGTGATATTTGTTCCAAATCTTTACATTTCTGAGTTCAAATCATGCCGAGGTCAATTTTGTCTATGGAGTCGATAAAATAAAGTACCAGTAAAACAGTGGGGTCAATATAAAAGCTTTCAACCTCGCCTGAAATTGCTGGCCTTGTGCATAAATTAGAAAACAATATTTTCATTCTGTTCTTAGTTAATCTTCTTATTTCATTTAGATTCCAGTTGGATAATATTATGATATAACTTATTACTGGAATACCTAGAGTATTCATATCTATTATATTATTTTCAGCATTTAGTTCGGCCAAAGTATTAATCTAATGCTTCTATACTAAACCTTTCTCTCCTTTGTGTGGGTTGTACTCCGTTTAGGTATAGTAGATTACATGGATCACAGTGGAGTTGCTTAGGAAATGGAAATATATCTTTCGTCTAATTCTATTATCAATGTTTCATTAGCCAACATATTAACTGTGTTACTCAATGTCAGTCTTTTTAATGTTACATTGATGCTTTGTTTTTTCCTTTTTTGGTTGTTCACAATGCAATTCATACTAATTTCCCTACTGTATACGTGCACCGCATATCACAGGCTTCTTAATTTGTTTACTCTACTTAATCATTTTACTGTGACTTTGCTCGAATCCCTGATATAATAGAATATGTGTAGGCCGGTAATAGTTTTATCAACGTCGGAAAATTAGAATACAATGTAAAAGTTGATGGAATTTGAATCAAAAGACATAACGAAGTATACATGACATGATACATTTTATCATCCACCTAACAGCTAGTTCATTTCTTTCATCAAATCCCAAATACATATCTAATCAAATATTAACCAATTCCAAAATACATCTTCAAATTAACTATATGCTTTTGCAAACACACTACTCATATCTGAAACTTGTCTATTTAAGCTTGTTTGTTGACGCCAATCAAAATGATAGTGGAGAGATGGAACGATATTTATTGGTTCTCTCTTAATAACTATCTACTTCTGTTTTCTATTTACCAATGATTTGTTTTATGTAACTGTGTGATGGTGGGTGGTTTAGTGGTTAAGGAATTGGTTTCGCGATCGTGAGTTTGATTTCCGGACCGGACAATACATTGTGTACTTGAGAAAGACACTTTATTTCACGTTGCTCCTTCTGCCAGATGTTACGACCGTTAGATAGTACCAACAATGAAAAGACCAATATAAGCATTTTTCTCTGGTCCACTTTGACGAGTTCCACCCTACTCGGTAAGCAAATTGCTCTATGTCGATCAATTTTTAAAATGTAGCCATTGATTATCGATGCTACTTTACGCATGTCTAATCTTTCCAGAATCAAGGAATAGGTAACTCTATCAAAATATATCTGATGATGATCAACTCATTCTTATCTTGGATTCATATTGCCCAGGAAATTTTCACTTATGACTTTGTTTCAACCCTAAATAATCCATTTTATTTACCTGCATATAAGCCTTTGTTTCCTAAATTAACTCTGATCAGAAGATGATGAGTGATAATTTCATTATATTATTATTTACATTATCTTAACTTGATTCGGTCAGATGTGTTTTCTACCCCTCGTAGCAATTAATTTTTATCTTGTGAAATTTAATTGTACTTCAATGCTCTGGCAGTATGTTATCAACAACTCTTTGAGCAGGTTTTGTGTGTCAAGTATTTAAACCAGAAGTATGAGATCATATGTAAAGATCTCTACCAATTGTATTAATTCTTTGCATCATTTGGAGTACATCTTTTGTTATGGTCGACTGATGTATTTTGATGTCTATATCCCTTGTCAGTCAACATGAAACACATCTTACTTCTGTAACAACTGGCAATTCTTTTATTTTGAAAAATTCTTTTCAGTCTCTGATGAGTTCTGTATTTCCTTTCAAACAAAATATCAGTTGTTTCCTTTCATAACGACGGATTCTATGTGATTTAAAGAATATCTCCTCTGTCATGTTGTCCTTCATTTTAAATAATTCATTTTTGTTCTGTTGATTTCTCTAGCGTTTATTTCTCCTTTTATACCAGCTGCGTCATTTAATTAGGGATTTCATTAATGATTTAGAGAAGATTTCGCTTATTAGCTATCATTTTCTCTAAGTTTATCTTCCATATTGACTACTTGGCTTTTATTATTCATAAATGAGTAGAACAGAGGGAATGCCCACTTTACATGGCTCGTGTATATTATTTCGGTCAACTTGACGGAATGGTTGTTTGTATGAAATATAATTAAGCCTGTGTTTTCCCCTTATTTGTTATGCTATTTTATTAGTGAAATATTGTCATTCAATTATGTGTTTGTTGATTCGTAGAGCGACCTTGTATCATTTAAAAAACTCAGAAATTTAGAAACATATATTAAGATATGATGGTGGTAGGCAGCGAATTGACAGTCGTTAGAACGTTAGATAGAAGGCTTTATGGTGTTCTTTCTGGCACTCTGCTCTCTGAGTTCAAATCCCACCGAGGTCAACTTTGCCTTTCACCCATTTAAGATCGATAAAAAAAGTACCAATCTAGTACTGGGGTCGATTCTTCCTCTATATCTCTTTTTTATTTCCATTCTCTCTCACTCTCATTCTCTATCTTTCCCTAGAAAACTGCTGTGTTCAGGTCTGGAGAGGAGATGGGCTCCGCCAAGTGTAAATAATGTCCTGGAAAGTATGTCAATACGGCGCTCCAATGACTCCATCGCATGTTAAGGGAAAAAAGAAAAGAATATGGTGGCGATGATGATGATTACGACGATTAATTCTATAATTGTTGTGAATATATATGTAGCTGTAAGCTACATCTATCCATGGATAGACAAAGGCATGGTTGTGTGACATCTGAAGAAGATCCTACCAAGAATAGAAACTGGTCAAACAAATCGTCTCCTTTTGAGCCACGGTCAGCTAGAAAGCTATATATTTCTAAATATTTTTCTAATGTATTTATTATGGGTAGCAATGATAGCAATACAGTTATGATGCTTGCATAATGTATAACTTGAAGTAGATTTCTATAATCAAAATGTGCTGCTTAGTACATCAATAATGAATTTATCGCCCCAGCATCTAGCCAAGAGTTATTTATGCAAATCAGAAATTCCTATTCAGGGAAATCCGTTTTAATGAATATATACATATAGATGTGTGTGTGTGTGTGTTTAATGCATAAATTCCATTTTGTTTCAATGCTTTCGGCACTACAATATATCAATATATATATATATACAGTACATGTATGATGATGATGACAATAACGATGACTGCGACAACAATGATATATAGTACTAGAAGGTGTGAGAACTAGAGAAATAACATGGGATGAGGTCAGAAAAACTTTCATAGCATTAACAATAATAATTTTTCACTGCTACGTGAATGTGATGCAAAATTGGATGATGAATTGCCTTAAGTGCTTAAAATGGCGGCCATGGTTTACAATTGGTAAAGAACATTGAATGATATACACAGAAACAACTGTGGAAAATTATGGGGAATTCTGTGAAGATTTGTTATAAAGTGTTAATCAAAGCTATTACGAAATATTAATGGATGATACATTGGATATATTTTATTGGAGGTGGCGTAAATGACGGGATTGTGCAAACATGTGAGGAGATATTAGATTAATATTGATAACATAAATGTGGATCTTCTTTGATTAGAGCCTTGATGAGATTAATTCTCGGAAAGTCTTTGCTGATGATGATCGTGGTTTTGTGTTTGTAAGGAGTATGATGTTTATTATAATAGCACCAAATAAAGGCGGTGGATTGGCAGCAGAATCGGTAGAGCGTCGGTCACCCTACTTTGTGACATAGAGTTACAGTATTTTACTTTCTGAGTTCTCAGTGCAAATCCTGCCGAGGTTAGCTTTGCCTTTCATCGTTACGAGGTCGATAAAATAAAGTACCAGTCACGCACTGGGGGTCGATTTAATCGACTTTCCCCTCCCTGCTGGCCTTGTGCCTAAATCAGAAACTATTATAATAGCACCGATAACTACAATTGTTTTTGTGGGAGGTGGGGTGTGGGGGAGGGGTGCTTGAAGATATCATGTGAGGAGAGGGAGAGTACTTTATGGTATCGTGGGGGAGGGGTGGTATCTCTAATTAAGGTAATCCTTCTACTTGATAGGAATTTTATTGAACTGATGTAATTTGATCTCATATTGAAAAGGTAATAAAGTAACATAACTAAATATGGCGAGATAATAAATAGCTGAGGCCACATGGCTGACATGATAGAACATCAAAGATTTAATGATGTTGAGAAGGAGACTATTAATGATGGTGATGAGGATGATGGTTGTGGTGCTGCTGCTTCTGATGATGGCAATAGCGACGACGAAACTATATATCGCAAGCTAATGATAATAAATAGCCGAACCCACATAGCTGATTGGGTAAAACATCTAACATTACAGTCATTGATGAGGAGAATATTAATAGTGGAGTTGTTGTTGGTAGCATCCATTATCCTGACGATAACGATCATTATGAGAATGATAACTTCATGATCAGGAGTTTTGTTGCATTGGCTCTAATTTTCCTCGATGTTAGTAAAATTTGGAGAAGAATCGTGACATTTCAAGCTATACCCTCGTCTGTATAAGAACCTTTATTTCTAAAATACTAATAGCACTGTCAGTTATGTTTTAACAAACATACTACCCATTTTATTAAACACATAATAATAATATTACTGAATGTAAATAATTAACATATATTTTCATTGTTCACATCCCCTCGTTAATAGAGATCTATATAACGAATCAACGTATGTAATTTCATTGTCATTAAACCCGTATATCATCATCATCATCATCATCGTTTAACATCTATCTTCCACGCTAGCATGGGTTTAGACGGGAATTGTCCCACGTGAGGCAAGATTGTTAGTCTTGCTCGTATAGGACTGTCTGGCAGGTTTTCTATGGCTAGATGCCCTTCCTAACACCAACCACGTTTACAGTGTGGACTGGGAGGTTTCAACCGTGTTGCCTACATGGCCACATTACAGCGTGGACTGTGTGTTATAAAATAAGTACTGTGGTTAATTTAATCAACATTGCCCTTCCTCGAAATTTATTTGTCTTGAGACTATATTAGAAATCAATATTTTGGGGATGGGAAATGCTTGACTAATGTCATTTGACAGAGATATATGCAACATATATAAATTCAATTTTATAAATGATTTTTTTAAATATATATATGTGTGTGTGTATCTGTATATATGTGTGTGTGTGTGTGTGTGTATCTGTATATATATATATATATATATATGTGTGTGTGTGTATTTGTGTGTATATATATATATATATAGATGTGTGTGTGTATCTGTATATATATATATATATATATATATATATATATATATACAGTTACATATGTGTGTGTATGTGTATATATATATATTTATATATATATCACGATAAATTAACGGAGCCATAGACTCTCGCCATTCCCTGTAAATAATTGTTTCTACTTTAGGCACAAGGCCAGCAATTACCCAGTGCATTACTGGTACTTTATTTTATCGACCCCGTAAGGATGAAAGGCAAAGTCAACCTCGGCGGGATTTGAACTCAGATCGTAAAGGGATGTAACTATGCTGGAAAGCATGGCGTCTGACCCTCTACCGATACTGCCAATCCACCGTAAATAATGTGCTCAAAGGAGAGGAAATCCTGAGCTCTTTAAAATACAATATGTTGAAAAGGTAACACACTAGAGAGAGATACAGTGTGCTATCAATAAAACATATATATATATATATATACACACACACACATATATATATATATATATATGTGTGTATATCTGTATATATATATATATATATATATATATATATATATATGTGCGTATCTGTGTATATATATATAGAACAAGTCTACAATCAACCATACGATAAAAAATCGATAATAGAAGATTCGGGACAAACAGATAAAAAATATCAATAAAACAATACATCAATAATTTGATTTTACATTCATTTAAATTATTGATGTATTGTTTTATTGATATTTTTTATCTGTTTGTCCCGAATCTTCTATTATCGATTTTTTATCGTATGGTTGATTGTAGACTTGTTCTATATGTGACGGTATTTTAACGATAGTTTTAGCTCTGATTCATCTGAATTATTGAGCCCTCTGCCGCTCATTTCGAATTTTGTTTATCGTGAACTCGTGCGCCGATTTTTCGATACTCGATCTTTCTAATATATATATATATATATACATACACATATACATACACACACACAATGTAATCCCTTCCTCTACAGATATATAAAATTTCACAAATTTTTAAAGCCGCTAGTGGTGTTTATTGTTATTTGATTTAGCAGCAGAAAAAGAAACCATATTGACACTATAAACGTAATGAATATACGACTGTTAATCGCATCTTTGGCCATAGTCAACTCTAGAGTAAGGGATGATAGATGAAAGTAGAGAGATTTTTGGACTTGGTCCTGTAGCATTTAACTCTTCGAAAACGCTGACAATATCAGAAAGAAATGTTATTTTCTTTTGTCCAGAAATCGAATAGTTCTGCCACATCTAAGGATTTCAGGATTTTCTAAAATTAAGAGTTTAAAAAGTGAAAACATCTAATTAATCAAACAACCCGTAATTACACAAAAATCGAAAAATCAAAAATTAAAAAAAAAATGTAATTTAAAAAATGGGTGGTATTTTGTTTTGTGATTTTAACATTTTTAATCTAAAATAAAATAGAAATACGTTAATTAACATTTTTGGTCATTAGTTCTATTCATTAACTTCAACGTTTAGTTATTCTGTCTTAGCGAAAATTCTGCATACCCTCCCACCTCTTCCTTCATTCCTATAACTACTCAAGGTTCTTAATGACCCTTCATTTCATTCTTCTTTTATTCCTACTTTAACCGACTTTCTACTTTATTTTCTTTCCATTTTCACATTTCCAATTCCATTATTTTTCTTCTCAGCCCGCTTAGACAAGTGCCTGAGATTAGGCCACAGTTTTAATTCCTCATACAGTCTGGAGGTTTGGTCAAATTTGGACCTTGAAACGTTAGGTAGCGCTTTTGTTCCGTGTATGAACATAAATAATGTAATATATATGTAAATATATATATAAACACACACACACTCTCTAGAGAAAATTTATATTTAGAATCCCGAACACTCCATTGGAGCCTCCAGCTATACTTCTGATATCTACAATCACTGTCACTACATTATATTTATTTCAATATATTTTGAACACTTGGTATTGCAAGCTATATATAAATAGTCCTCGCAAATGAATCCTAAAAGGACTTAAAGCTGTTCATTTCTTTGTCGGATTGGCTTTACATATTAAATCTATGCACAAACTGTATTTTCTATATTCTATATTCTCCCCCAAAATTGATAGTAATAGAATTGTATCGTTTATTATTTTTAGACGTTATGTATTCCAAGGCGAGTTTAATCTATTAGTTGGAGAATTGCTGCAAATTTGAAAATGTCAAACTTTTCCTGTGAGTGTGTATATATATATGTGTGTGTATGTATGTATTTATATATATATATAGAGAGAGAGAGAGATACATAGCTATCTATCTATCGCCCCCAATCTATTCATACACATATATATATACATATATGCATGTATAAATAAATAAATATATATATATATATTCATTTAGGTTTGTTGGTTCACCACTGGATAGAGCTGGTCATTCCGTATAGTCAACCTTGATGTAATATTAGGGAGAGCACTCGACGTAATGCAGCTCACCCGTCTTCGTTTGTGTTCGTGGTACGAGTACAGAGTTAATTATTATAAAATAACAGGAGGCTAGACTTGTGTAATTCCTAAAGGTTTATTATACTATGAACATTTCAATGCCCGGGTTCAGTATGAATCCGGTGACATCATCAGGTATTCGAAAGTTAACAAAGGAATATAATGGACACAATCCATGGGGCTGAAAAGGCAGAGAGACAAGACAGCGGCCAAACATTTAGCAGTTTCTAGTCCGGTCGGCTGCCTTTTTGTCTCTCTGTCTTTTCAGCCCCATGGATTGTGTCCATTATATTCCTTTGTTAACTTTCGAATACCTGATGATATCACCGGATTCATACTGAACCCGGGCATTGAAATGTTCATAGTATAATAAACCTTTAAGAAATTACACCAGTCCAGCCTCCTGTTATTTATAATATATATATATATATATATAAAGAGTGAGAGAGAATGTAAGAGAAGAAGAGGGATGGTGGATGAGAATGTGCTTCTTAATTGATGAAATGGAAGATAAAATGATTTACAGGCGTACAGATTAATGAATTGCAAGATAAGTAGGTGAATCGATTGGATAGAACCCAAGTACACACACACACACACACACACACACATATATATATATATATATATATATAACGAAGGAAATGTGGTAAGGAACCAGGTGGACCATAACGCACCAAAGTACTCAATACTTAGGGTAGAAGAGTGGGTAATAGGAACAAGTAAGACCCCCCCCCCAGTCCAGAATTAGCCGTCGAAACGGCTTGAGCTCAGCCGTCGGGGTCTTACTTGTTCCTATATATATATATATATATATATATATTCATACACATATATATAATATTAAGGATACTATTTATGGTTATGTATATATTAAACTTTTTATAGTTATGTATATTTTAAACCCTAAACAGTGAAGGTCAGTAATTTATTACTACCTTATTACCAGTAAGATAAATAGCTCAATGTAATAACATCAGTTGTTCTACAGAGCAGTTATATAGAATTCACAAGAATCAAAGCTATGTTCAAAGCATTTATTTACTTACCATTGTTTCATCCAAACCTAGGCTTGGAGTCTTCGGAGCATTTTTCAATGTTTGTACACATAATTGACCTCCTTTCTAATGCAAGAGACATACAGATACATATATATATATATTGATGTACAGTGGAGTGACATATATTATACTATACTATTTTTGTACAGCAATTCAAATTCCAGATCAAAATCAAAATCAAAATTAAAATACATTCGGCAGATAACACAGATAATGCAGAAGGATAGTTTGATAGTCATTTGATAGTCAGATCTCAGTCTCTTGCGTTGGAAAGGAAGTCAATTATGTGTACAAACATTGAAAAATGCTCCGAAGACTCCAAGCCTAGGTTTGGATGAAACAATGGTAAGTGAATAAATGCTTTGAACATAGCTTTGATTCTTGTGAATTCCATATATATATATATTCATACAACATTAAATCTTTGCTCTTTACTATTTATTGTAAGACAACTCTTGGCGTCACAATACACATACATACATGTGTGTGTGTATATATATATATATATATATATATATATATATGTGTGTGTGTTTGTAATGTCTGACCATTTAGATACAGTACTTCAGCACAGAACATTTCAAGAGATATCACGTGGAATCCTCTCGCCGTTCATAAATGGTTTGGCATACAATTGTTTCACTGTCAGAAGAAACGCTTCACAATATCACATCCAACATTGCTTTGGTATTGAACATTAATTTCTTCGATAGCAGATCAATGATTTTTTTCATTTAATAAGGAAATACCATTTCATCTCATTCCTATCTATTTAGCAGTAGTTTTTATTGTTAGTCACTTTGCTTTGTTTTGTATGTGGTGTTTGATTGGTTGATTGGTTGGTTGATTGTTTTGTTTGACATGTTTATTTCATTTTATGATTCCCTCATTCCCTCATAAATGATTCCTAATGCCCCCCCCCCCCCTCAATACACCAAACTTTCAATACCATTTTATTATTTTTATTTTCTATCTTGCATGGATATTCATCCTCTATTTTATATTTTTTTTTTTTTTTTTATTTCTTAAAGTTATTTAATTTCATTTTCTCAATGTTTCTGAAAATTGATTCATTTATTTAATACTCACCGAGGAAATCAATCTAAAACGATAAATTAAACTTTTCCATAATTTTTTCAGACCATAATTGTTTGTATCTTCTTGCTTCACTTCAATTGTATGGTACTTTAATAAAAACAAACATTCTTTAAATAGAGTTCTATTGACTTTGTGAAAATGCATTGTTCAGTGGATTCACAATCGTGAGGTTGTGAGCTCAATTCCCGGACCGAGTGAAGTGTTTTGTTCTTGAGGAGAAATACTTTATTTCACATTGCTCCTTCTGGCAGGAGTTGCAACCGGTAGATAGTATTAGCGATTGGAAAGACCAATGGAAATTCCACCCCATTTAGTAAGCGAATGAGGATCGGGATATTATCCATTCGTATCATCCTCTATTGAGTTTATTTCGTAAATTCGATAAGTTTTCGTTATAAAGTTTGCTTTCTAATTAGGGTGGTTTTGATTCGATCTCCGTCCGTAGTACACAGCATTGTTGTCAACTAAAGGCTTATGTGTAGAAGCACCTCTGTGATTGTGTCTATGAGGAGAAAATTAAAGGTAGCCTTTGTATGGGCTAAATAACAACTATATAAATCTACATCTGTATAAATACAGATTGTGTAACTGGGACTGCATCAATTTCCCTGTAAATTGAGAAAATAAGAAACACGTTTAATTGATTTCTGGATATAATTAGACCCTCATCAGCAGGCATGTATATCATTCAAACAACCAAATAAACATACATTTGATGGATTTATATACCCCTTTTCCTCCTCCACTCATGATTACAAAGAAAACTCCTTAACTATTCAGATATGCTGGGTCTTAATACGGGAGATGAGGAACACAGATACTTTTCACTGTTATCCTGAATACATGTTGGATATTTATTTTATGACATTTAATTCTAAAATGAAAAGATGAAACCAGTCGAATGTCAAAGAAAATAGCTTCAAAAACATCATTAGAACGCCTGTACACAGTCATGTATGTGTGTGTGTATATAACTCCATATATATATATATGATTTGTGTGTGCGTATTTATGTGTATTTGTATATATTTATATACATATATCCTTATTTTCCACCATACCATCAATCATATATCGGTCTCATACAAACTGTATGAACTACATCAGCAGCAGCAGATTATTTTTATTCTTATCTCCTCCTTCTCCCCCCCTTCCCCTCCTCCTCCTCGTCTTTGTTTCTCTTACTATTTATCCTTACATTAAAATTGTTTTAGCTAATACATTTCTTTCTGTATCAACAATTTAAATGAAAGAAGTTCTTTCATGAAATCTCAAACGGAATATTTTTTTTACTTCACTTATATCTACAATTATTGAAACATTTGATTAAAAAGATACGATAAATAATAACAATAAAATAACATAATAATAAATCCTCATAATATGTAATCCTCAGCTGTAATAACAACAACAACAAAAATACAAAAACAACAGCAATAATAAAAACAACAGCAATAATAACAACAACAACAATAATAACAACACATACAAAGACAACAACAGCAACAAGAAATATTATGATTGTTGTCAGGTTTTCATCAGTTTTATGCAAATTTCTCCTGCAACAACAGAAGTTTGGTCATCCCTGTTGTGTGGTATATATAACATGGACTGTTATATTGTTATGTGGTCTATGTTATTTACATATGATATGGACTGTTGTGAGGTATATACATAACATGGACTGTTATATTAGTTAGCCCCCTGCCCCCCATTAAATCCAGCCCTGGTCCAAACAGATATATTTGGAAATATTAAAAAATGAAATGCAGAATCTGACAGAATCCTCAGAGAAACTTTAATAATAATTTTACAGGATTTTGAGGGCCCCACCACCATCATCACCACCAGGTATTTATATTTTTGTTGTTACCTTATTTCATTTGAAGTCCCAATGTTGTTGTTGATGAGTTCTTTCATTTATGCATATTTTCTTCTTTTCCTTTTTCCTCATCATCTTCTTTTTCTTTCTTTCCTTCTTCTCATAATACAATATCTCCCCACCGCCTCCTCTATCTTTAAAATGTCAAGTCTTGACATTTCCTACGTTACCGCTACATCTACAACAACATCAACATCGCTCTCATCCTTATCGCCATCATCATCACTCTTATTATCGTCATCACAATCACTTCATCATTAACAAGATCATGACCTCATCCTTATCACCACCACCATCACCTGCACCACATCATCGTTATCATCACCGTCTTCACCTTTATCGAGATCATCTTTTTCGTCAGCACCCTCACAATATATAGTAATCATTCCATCCTCCTCCTCCTCATCATCATCATCATCATCATGACCACCACCATCAACAACAGCGAGCAGCCTCTCCGCACTAAATTATCCAAAACATAGCCCCCCCCCCTCCCTCCCCCAGTAAACTGTCACTCCGTCAGTTACAACGATCACTCTTCCAGATGATTTGATCAACAGAACCAGCCTCCTCATGAAATTAACTTGCAAGTGAGTGATCATTCCACAGACATGTATTCTTGTGACCTATTTCTCAGGGAGATTCAACGTGATACACATAATTTCTCAGAAGTATCCATTTTCCCTAAACTGAAAGTCCTTCGGAACAGTCCAGCCAGGTCAATTTCCTCGACACCTGAGACTTACCAGAGAATGTCCTCACCTTTCCCCGGCACTATAGGTAACTTATGTGGAACTTTCATCAATCACAGTGTCCGACTGATATTCCCTGGCAATATTTGAGGGACTAGTCTCCTTGTCATGGTCCTTTTTTTTCACCAAAGACTGCAACTATGTTTGGAAAATGAGCTGTGGAAAAGCGTATTTGAAAAAAGGCGACCACAACCATTTACCGTTCCATCGATCCATCGACCCATAACACTATCATTACTTACCTCTATCATTACTTACCACTATCATTACTTACCTCTATCATTACTTACCACTATCATTACTTACCACTATCATTACTTACCACTATCATTGCTTACCTCTATTATTGATTATCAACTGTTTTACCACACCTTATGTTTGAAAACGATTTATTAGTTTGACCTTTCAGGGATGTTTTGTATTAAGTTTTTGCTGCATTTCTTGTTACGGAAATGACCGTGAGGAGTGGCATGTTGATATTTTGTTTTTAAAGTCCCTATAAACGCCCAAGCAATTAAACATATTTCCTCTGAAATTATGTTGAAACTTTATCAAATATATGAAGTGAATTCGTATGGTGAGAAGGGGAGATGAACTAGTAAAAATGCATTTAAAGAGGAGGAGATGGACGAGGGAATTGAGATAGAATTCCCTTTCACTGTTAAAAATCAGAGCTTCCCAATTCTAGGTCAATATTTGGCTATGAAAATAACCCCATAAACAACAGTGTGGTTAAGAGCACCGCCATCATCACGCCTGGCCCTGTCAGCAATTGGAGTAGTAGAACCAAACTCCACTACACCGCCATCACAGCAGAAGTGTCTGTCTCCACCACGGTAAAAACACCTCCACTACACCGCATCGCAACAGAAGTGTCTGTAAGCACAATATCCTGAACGACTATAAGATGAGCTAGGGGCAGCAAAAATGCCATCCAAGAAGGCTGACAATCTTTCTTCGTCGGAAATCTTAAGGTATATTAAGAATGTGAGAGAATTCCATATATGATGCCAAAGAATGAGAAGGGCAAAATATATGGAGTAGATTTATGTGTCAATGAAGACTAGTTTAAGACAATAATCTTACTGCCATCTTATATGGGATGGTGTGTAGCTAAGGTGAAACTTTACAATGTCATATTTGAAATTAAGGTTAAATATTTCATAATGATATTTGAAGAGCATAGCCGATTAACAACTGACAGCTAACCACCCAACACAAGTGGTCGTAGTTCAAAGTAGTAGTAGTTGTTGTAGTTATAAATTTAGTCTTTCACATAACTTTAGGAATTGATTTTCGTCTCATCTTTATTTTATTTTAATTTGAAGTCTGAATGATGATGATGATGACGATGGTGATGATGATGATAATGAAGCTTTTGTTCTTTACATCGTCGAATTTTGTCATTTTCATTGTGGTTTTAATATTCTCATTTTCTTGCTATTAATTGTTTTTCATTAAATCATTTGATGTTTATGTTAATGTTGTTGTTGTTGCCGTTTGTAGTTATTAGTGTAACAGAGTTTTTTGTGTATGTTCTTTTTTTTTTTCGTGTTCACATTAGCATTATTTTGTTGTTGTTTGAAGAGTGAGGAGGTGGTTTGTTACCGATAATAGCATTACTCTTTGCTCTCTGTCCAATACAGGAGTATCAATAATTGGTATATGTCAATCAAGAATGTAATCTACTTAAAGCTGATATCTCTTCTGGTATCTCTGCTCCACTATATTTATTTGAATTATTTAACTCCATTTTTTTTTATTACTGTGAGGGGTGGGGGGAGATTGACGTGTGGTGGTGGGGTCTGAAAAGATGGTAAGAGATCTATCGTTTCTGAGACTGATGTTTCACTTCTTTAGTTTCTTTAAATATATTTACATATTTTTTAATGTATTTATTTATGTATATTTTATATTGCAAGTTTTGAAGAATGACGTTGTTGCTTAATACATTCTCAATATTGCAAATCACAAGGAACTGTCGGGCTAGCTCGGTGTAAAAGAAATGCTAATAAGCCCTAAACCTTTGACATGTCATGTATTTTTTAGTATTTTAAATCTGGTACAATCCATCCATCTCCAGGTCGGGTAAAAGCCGATTTCTTCCAGAGAGAGTGAGTGTGTGTTTATTTTGTTTCATATTTTCATCAGTATTCAGTAAACAGGATGCAGAAAAGACAGAGAGAGAGAAAGAAGGAACCTTTGTAACCTTTGATTAGGAGAATAATTTGTGAATATATATATATGAATTGTTCTCCCAAGTCTTCTGTTATTGAAATTCTCTTAGTTTTGTCACTTTCTACTGGTTTTATGATGATTTCACCTTTATTTTGTTTGGTAGTTTTTAGTCCTTTTACTGTGTCAGACAACATAGCTTGGGGCATTACGTTCTGATTCTGACTCTTGCTGAGGTAGACATCGACTTTTATCAGGGAATATTAGAATGTAGGGTTACACATTTGTTTTTCCACAGTGAGGTATCTAATTAAAATTTCCAGTCATAAATGCATTAAATATATACTAAATTATTATTATTAGGAGCAGCATTATTGTTGCTGTTGTTGCTGTTGTAAACCAGCGACGTTGATGTAACTTCAAACATCTTCTACTGTAAAGATTTTGTACATTATATCTTATTCAATAATTATTCCAACCGAGAGATCAAAGATAGCAGCAAATGAAACAAATATATATATATAAACATACAGTATTTAAAAGGCAACAAAATGTTGCTGAATGCTAATGAAAATATGAAACAAAATAAACAGTATATGAGAGTCAACCAACCAACCATGCAACAGACCAGTCATCCAGCCTACCAACCAGCAGACCAGCCATCCAGCCAACTAACCAGGTAACGGCATAAAGAAGTAAACAAATAAATATAGGTTACAACATGAAGGAAATGGCGATTGCTAGATAACGAGATGAACATGAAAGACATAATGAAAGCCAGAGAGCTACACACACACATATACACATACATATCTGCATATACAGACGGGGGCACACACATAAACACAGACGCACACAAATGCAAATAGCTACAGACATACACAGACACACATATATAGAGAAGAAAGATATAGAGATAACACATTACACACACACACACACACACACACACACACACACACATATATATATATATTCAATTATATATATATATATATATATATATGTGTGTGTATATTTAGAGAGAGAGACAGAGGGAGGTGACAGAGACAGAGAATGAACGAGAAAGCAAAATGAAGAATTTCTAGCATCCCATGAGTGACGTAAACGGAATGATGATATTATCTTTGGGTAATATTTAAATTACCGCTAAACTCAGCCAGTTTATTAGATTAAAGGCAACTTCAAAAGTGAAAGTAAAGAGCATCTGTATCAGTTTTTATTTATTTGTTTTACGGTATAATTGCAAAGAACATAGTTCGGTCGTCCGGTCCATTTATTTTAGGAAATAAAAATGCATGTGTTTAAGCATAATCGATTTTTGCTTCTTGTCAGTATCTTCTTAATTTCTAAAATAAAATTTAAATGGTAATGTGATTAAATCTAAAATTGACGGGCTGCAAGTGATGTGAGAGCAAATGATAAGCTTTTCATAAGATGAGTTCATGAAATAAGTATTGATTCGTTCCTCCCCGTAACTGGAGTCAATCCGTTTTGCTTTAGCTGGTGATTGCTTTGAGAAAGACGTGAATATATGTTGAGCAGTATGTATCCAGCATTTATTACTGAAGGTACATCCTACTTGAAAACAACGCCTCCATCTCTCTATATATTTCTAATACAGGCACTATGTTGACACTACCTCCCCAACAAAAGTTATGGATATATACATATATAATCCTACACCTGTAAACCTTCTTACAGTTCTCTCTCTGTCTCTCCGTTACTTTACCTTGGTTAGTAGCTCGTCATATTTATATTCTTTCTTTTAAAAAATTGACATTTCTCTACCCCTTCTTTGGTTACATCATTAACGATCTGTTATTTATTTTTTCTTGAGATATTTATTCTATGATCAATTTTGATTTCATCACATCATTTTTTAACCCATGTATCATATGCTACCCGTATTTCCCTATTGGGTAATCCATATTCTATTTCTGCTGATTCGTTTTCATATCATTTTTGTGTCAGATATTTCCTTTCATCAGAACTGATTAAAATATATCTATCTATCCAAGGATTCTCAACTTATCAATAAACAACTGTTATTATTAATAAATAAAGAAATAAAGAAATCATTATGATTTCTTGAAAGACTCCCATTCATTGAACATATACATCTAGTAATAAGCATTGTAAAAGTGGGAATTTTTCTTGACTGATTTGATATTGATTTTCATTATTACCATTAATAGTTTTTGATGACAGCCTATAGAAAATTTCCTGGAACACCTAGAGATTTAGTTTCATTTGTATTCGAGTAGTAATATTTTGGGTATGAGAATAAAAGTGGTTACTATATCTTTCCGGGTGAATACCACTTTATTATTCTTTACTCTTTGTTCTGATGTGTTTGTACGTGTTAAAATTTATGTTGTTTTGCAAAATCAAATAATCTTTTCGCCCTGCTGTTAGCTTTTTCCAAACCATAGTTAACTCTACCTTCCTATGTATCATGAGAATCTGATCAAATTTTTGCATTCTAGCCACTTTAAATTATAAGTAGGTATTTGTTTTCATCCTTATTTGATTTCATTTATAGATCTTCATACGATTATCCACTTCTTCGTGATTGTAATCGCAAGTTGCAACAGACATTCAGATGATTAAGATGCTGCATCTCTTAGAGGCCAAGTCTTTTTGTGCATATCCTGCTGGAAAATCGATGTGCACTTTAACATGTCTTTAAGGCATTCTTATGTACAATGAAACCTATGCTCTTTTCCTGCTTACTCACCCAGCCCATATAAATATTTTAATCATTATCTGCCATCAATTCTCCAGTCTTTATCCAAATTGCTTCATCCTCTAAAGGAGCCAACAATACCTTTCCTTTTCATAAGTTAGTTCCACATTTCAAGAACTTTAAAGTGTTCCTACATTCCCTGTTCTAAAGAAATTTTACATAATATTCTGTATGGCTTGAAGAAAGTGAAGATGTGAACACACATCCACACATAACCCTAAATATATATATATGCATCTACACGCCCTATATATATATATAATGTATATCGTATATATATGTGTGTATATAAAAAAAAAAATATATATATATATACATGCAAACATATGCAAGTGAAAATATTTTGATTGTATTGTATACACTTCATACACACCATGACATACGATGTGATAAATGTTTTATCATCTCACCTGAATCCCTTTAATTAAATATCGTCTGAGATGTATACTACTGTCGAGATACGATTTATTACATAATAACAATACTTGAAAGTCTTTTATTATTGGAATGTAGCCGAAAGGTTAAAGATTTTATTGTAGCCAGCAAGAGAATATTGTTATTGTATCGTGATAAAAGCCACGTCACCCTCAACTCAAATATTATGTCACAGAAAGCATTCAAAAGACGTCACATGAATGTGGATAGACACACACAAACGTACACACAAGAATGAAACAATATGCATGCTCATATAAGTTGTGTATATACGTACCTACCAACTCTCTCTCACTGTATATATATATATAGTGAGAGAGAGTTGGTAGGTATATATATATGTATGTATATATGTGTCTGTGTGTGTGTGTGTGAAAAGGAAAAAGGAGAATAGTTCTCAATCGGGAAATATAAACTTGTATAAGCGGCCAAAGAAAAGTCACTACTTTGTTGCGTCTTGTTTTCCCGGAGGTATGGTCAAACCTTAGGTTGCGCCTTTGTTCCGTGTACGAACATAAATAAATATATATAAATATATATATATAATCACATGCCACCTTATGGTTAATTAGATGATTGGTGTTTAAGGGAGAGAAGAAAAAGTTAAAAGAGCCAGCCAAATGGCAAAAAGTGAGATATTTGAATAAAAGAATAAAAGAAAAATACAGAAAGAAGGAAAGTATTCTAATAACATGGTTGTCATATTTGAAGCGGTTGGTATTTTGCCATAAATATTTCGAATATTCAGCATTGGAATTCGATTTATTGCTGTTTTCGGCACATATCAGAACTGAAAATTCGACCTATATAATTTCCCTTTCAATATAGTTTTCTTGTTCTCTGCTGCTGCCAGATATATTAGTATATTTTGTTGTTGTTTAGACATAATATTTATATCAGTGCCTCCCAACCTTTTGTGTATCATGGCTCAATTCCACATCTCAAAAATAGTATCCCCCCCCCCCCCCCATATTAAAACGGCAACGATCAACTGCAAAGTGTAAACAGATTGGTGTATAGGTGGTACCAGAAGCACAATAACATGTGTTGGAGGAGAAGGTGAGACAGGAACCTGAAGTCTGTTCTTATTAACAAATTGCCCCACTTAAATATTAAATCCCCACCCCACCCCTCTCCATGGGAATCACTGATTTCTGTTAACTTGTTCTTCGCTTCGTCAGAGTAGTATGTTTATATATGATCGCTACTTTACGGAACTTGGAGTCAGTTTATAAAACGTGTTAATTCGAGAATTGTGATATTAAATGACGTATTATTGGGGAGATTATTGAATTTCTGAAGCCTCAATTTATAATTGTGAGTTATATATGTGTGTGTAGAAGCATGTATAAGTGATGGACGTGCTAAGAACATATAGAAAAGTTGGTAGATATCATTACAAGCGTGATTTAACACCTAATAGATTTCTATTGGTGAAGAAAGAAACACTGAAGCCTGGCTTCAAGGTGGCGAATGATAATTTAACACCTTTATTGGGTGGAAATTCTGCAGCTATATGAAAATTAACACAGACGGTGATATAACAATACCATTGAGGGTTCAAAGAACATTCTATCCAAGATTATTGGAACTCCAATAGATGAGCTTAGCTCCACATTTTGAAAGTACTAAAGAAATGCATTGAAAAGTATTAATCATTATTAAGGTAACAGCCAACACTAGACGAGGTACTTGGAGAAATATTCTTCTTTACTAAGAGACTTTCATATATTCGAGGCTGAATTTATGCAACAATTTGTGTAAGTAAAACTCAACTTGATTTACTCATTATAATATCTAGAATAGTTGACAGTATCTTCCCTCAATGACGAATTGGCAGTCATTAAAACGTCGGATACAAAGCTTTGCAGTATTCATTTCCGACTCTCTGCTCTCTGAATTCAAAGTCTGTCGATGTCAACTTTGCCTTTCGTCAATTCGAGGTCGATAAAAAAAAGTAGCAGTCAAGTACTGGGATAAATTCTTCCTCTATATTTCTTTCTTTCTTCTGTTCTTCTGTTCTCTCACTCTCTATCATTCTCTGAAAGAAATCTACTGTACTCAAGCCCAGAAGAGAGGTGGGCTCTGCCAGATTTTAAAATGTCCTAGAAACACTGTATATCAATACGATTCCCTCGGGTGTTACAAAAAGAAAGAAACTTCTCTCAAATGATTCACTCAGATGTTGTGGACTTAAATCAGAGAAAGAGAGTTTTTAAAATCCGCACCCAATATATTTATTGAATAACATATCTCATATTTTTCCCGGTAAACAGATTTGTAATAGACGGAAGCATTTAACACTTCTTTGGGATCCAATCGATTCCTCCCATTTTGGAAAGGTTTCCACATGATAACTGACTCTCATCCGTCTACAGATCATGTAACAGTTCAGTTCAAAGAATCTGGAGATACGTTTTCAGTAACTCTAATCAAAAGAGCATAAACCTTCGGAGTCATTTCTAATGCAATAAATCATATCGCCAAAACTGCATGCCAGAGATTATACTTTCATTTCAAGATCACAAAATATTACTGGCCTGATCGATATATATACACATATATACATAGTGTGTGTGTGTGTGTATATATATATATATATATATATATATATATATATATATATATATACACATATATAGTGTGTGTATATATATATATATATATATATATATATACATACATATATAGTGTGTGTATATATAATATAATGAAACACGCAATTAATGAATTTATTGCGTAGAGGAATATATTATATTCGTGTTAACTCTAAATCAATTTGTGTTGATAAGTGTAAAACCGAGAGAGAACAAGTAATTCTGACAATAGAATGATTGTGTTTAGGAGAGACGGACTGTTTAAAGGTCAAACAATATCCAGAATAAATCATAAGTTGCCGCATATTTGTCAAATAGCAAGTGAAAATTACACAACATCTGAGAGAACATGGGAATTAGAGAAAAATCTATATAATAACATATTTCTAGTCGTAACATTTCGATTTTGTACCAATATAAATATAGCGTAAAAACCAATTAACATGATAAAAATATAACTGTTAGCGGCCATGGCTAGGTGGATAGTAGTTGGAAATCTATAAAAGATATAAAGAACACTGGAAATCACTTCTACTCCTCACCTTTATAGGTTTTCTATATCTCTCTCTCCTATGCATCATGTTTACGCAAATAATCTGAGAGACTTAGGGACATTGCACCTTATGTATATGTTATGAATATTTTGATGGTGTATATATAAATGTTATATTATATATGTGTGTGTGTATATATATATATATGTGTGTATGTATATATATATATATATATATATATATATATATATATATATATATATATATATGTGTGTGTGTATGTATATATATAAATGTTATATATACATTTATGTATATATAAATATTATTTATATTTTGATGTTGTATAATTCTTCAATACATTGTTCCATTGTTTCGATGATGAAATGCTTCGATTATCTTTAGATTAAAGTATTCCGTAATATCTTCCATTTCTTTGCTTCAAGCCTATCATTAAACCTAGATTTGTTACGTTAAATAATTCGATTACGTTTCATTCTAAATGTAAAATTGTTGAAGGGGTAAACTTCAACATATCTCATCAGAAGTGGAATGATATTATACAGTCCTTCAGACTAAATTATTTTGAAGAAGTTTCTGTAGACTTATAGTATTCACTAGAGATTCGTTATCCTTGTTTACTCTTAATACTTTATACAATGCAAAGATTGATGTAACAATGGTCCTTTGACTGGGGTTTTGATGAACGTCATCTCTACACACACAGAATATCTGGGGGAGTCCCAGTCTCAGCACATGTCAATATCCTTGAACAGAGAGTGAACGCTGCATGTGATCTGATCAGTAGTGTGACTCGTCTTTTCTAAAAGCAGATCAGATTTCCCCTGACTAAATTAGAGAAAGCATTTCAATCTGATCAGATGAAAACCGAAGCCAGGCATGATGGAACATACTGTAATCAAGAATGGAGGCGAAATATGCTTTTCCTACATTTTTGTTAATTTTCAATGTGCTACTGAAAATATGGAATATTATTATAGAGACAAGGGCGGTGGATTGGCAATATCGGTAGAGAGTCGGACACCATGCTTTCCAGCATAGTTACGTCCCTTTACGATCTGAGTTCAAATCCCGCCGAGGTTGACTTTGCCTTTCATCCTTACGGGGTCGATAAAATAAAGTACCAGTAATGCACTGGGTAATTGCTGGCCTTGTGCCTAAAGTAGAAACAATTATTATAGAGACAAATGATCAGGTAGTGTATAAAAACTTGATATCATTTTCAATTACGAAACAGTCAATAGGGATGACATTAAATTCATAGCAATAAAAATAGCATTAATGTAGTACAGAAGGTAGGTGAAAAACTTAGAATATTCACTCTCTAACATAAGAATAGAAGTAAAAATACAGCGACAGTTTAGGTGTCTACCATTTCATTTATTGGAATGATACACAGTTACGGTACTAACAAGATTGATAGGTTAAATTAAAGGAATATAAGACTGGGTGAGAAAGGTGAAACACTGAATGATAGTTAAAAAATATTTCAAGTTCTAATAAAAGGTAACTCAACATGTATTTCTTATTGGTATTGAGTACTTGTATTTCTCTTTCTTGCTTGCAAACTTTTCTTTTGGTAAAACCTATATAAATATATGCATATATATATAATTTTTTTCTGTCAAATATTCTTGATATCCAAGAGAATTGATACATATGATATGAATATTTGAACAGATAAAAATTAATCAGACAAAGTAATGAATATATATTTATATTATATATATGTTTCTACAAGTATATATATATGTGGATGTATGTATATACATAAACTCTGAATTCTTAGCGTGGAAGATATAGTGGCTACTGGAATCATGTCATTCATATCTGACAATTTAAAATATATTTTCTATTCATATGTCTTTCATATTCGAGAAACAATATCTTGATTTGGCTTTACAAAAAAAAGATATCTTATCTTTTATTCTGACGGCGTGTTTCACTCTGAGACTGTTTATGTGTGTGTATGCATGTGTGTGTTCATGTAGATATGCATATATGTAACATCTCTGTCGAATGATTCCTTGTCTATCATTTTTGTATATATTTACAGTGATTTTGGTTTGTTATTTGATATAACTTTCCTACTGTTTCTTTTTCTCGTTTGTTTTCTAGACATAATTTATATCTCTTACATCCACTGTCTTAAAATGAAGACACAATGCGAGTAAATGAGGCATCCTTTACACAGTTGCTCAAACAGCTAAAAATGGCAACCACATCTCAATCAATTTATACTACAGCTTCTTAAAAAAAAAACATATTGGATAAAAATACCAGATGATCATGATTGTGATAAGGAAAATACTCTGTTGTCATTAGACACAATTCTTTACATTTTGAGTTCAAATCTTACTCAACTTCAACATTGAATTTCAGCCTTCTTGTGAGGAGAGGTAACAAAGTAAAATGTGATAAGTAAAGTGAACGCTACAATAAAACATTGAAATTCTATCCTGATTCATATTTGATGTTTTTCCTCTTCTTTTCATCTGATGGAAGTGGCTTTAATAATCGATTCTACCATCTTCAAAAGGGAAAATAATCCTGAAATGTAATCTAATATTTTTGGTTATATCTGGATATCACTTCTATCCCGCTACAACAAATAGTTTCACCATTTGAAGGCTCTTTATACAATTTCTTAAAATACAATTTCTTAAAATTTCTTACAATTTCTTAAAATCATTATATTGATATATAATCCCTTTCTTGTTATATTTGAATTATTGGTCAGATATTTATATCAACTGCAATGTCTCTGTTAGTGTTAGGCTTCAGTCTACATGTGTGCACATTTGTTCATCAGAATATATTCCCGTCTTTCTGTGTTAACTTTGACAGATGCATCTATACATGTATATATTTTAAACTGTGAATGTATAGGAGTGTGACTCTCTATATTTATTTGTGTTTAGTTAATCAATTTAAACATCCTTAAACAGCCAGTAAAACATGTCAGACTAGAAGATGTGTCTATTACCATTTTCAGTTAAGAAACAAATACAAGAGAGAGACAGAGAAAGAAAGAACGGAAGGCTAACTGGAGCCAGAAGACGCATAAATATGATAAAAAAATGAAAATTAAGGGCACTTATAAAGCAGCTAAAAATTTCTGTCGTTTAATCTATTAATACATATATATTTATGCGGATATTACAGCATAAATTTATTCCTATTGATATATACATATATATAGTGTGTGTGTGTGTGTCTATCGGGATTGTTAGCTTCCAGTTGTTGATTATATTTACAATGGAAAGGAAGCCACTGTAATTATATTTCCATTATCATAGAAAACAGGAGCCTGAATATAGAAATCAAACGGAAATGTAAAGACAATGCATTTTCAATGGGGATTTTTTATCTTCATATCTCTAATATTTCTCTCCAGCTACTTATTAAATTATCAAAATGAGGTAGTTTCAAGTCTATAATGAAATTAATTGAACATTAAAAACTTTTTGAAGAGAAAGCAGATAATAGAGAGTAAAGAAGAATGAAAATAGCCATAAATAAAATAATAATGAAAATAGAATTAAATTAAATATACGTTGTTATTAGGACACCCATGCAGTTCTCGTTCTGATCTCGTTAACTTCCTTTTTCAAGTAGGTCCTCATCCACATAGCAATATTTAATCCTCGTAGCGTTACAACAGCTATACATGCACACATACATACATATATGTATGTATATATACACATAAGCACACACACATACATATATATATACACACACATATTATGTGCGAGTGTGCATGCATGTGTGGTCTTCATACACGTACGTATGCCCCAATAGACGGAATGCTTACTTTAATCTATATTTTATATTTAGTCCTATCTATCCTACATTGCAATTTAATATGAATTTTTGTTTTATTATTTAAAATTTATATTTATGTATCATTTTTCTAAAGGGAAATAATTCACATTTAGACTTCAATACTTACGACCTTCACTGATTATCCAGATTTACCATTAATTCCTCGGTTCTAAGTCTAGAATATACTACAGCCTATAACATCAGTCAATATTTGGAACCTTTAGTGTGAACCAGACTGGTTGTGATCCTTTAAAGTTGGCACGAACATAGCGTAATTCACCATAGGGGTGTATATGAAAGTGTATATATATATATATATATATATATATCAAGACCGGCTGCCCATGGGAACTCCTATACGCAGATGATCTAACGCTCATAGCTGAATCAATTGCCGAGCTAGAGAAGAAATTCCAAACATGGAAGCACGGCCTAGAATCAAAAGGCCTTAAAATTAACCTGGCTAAGACTAAAGTTCTAGTTTGTAAGAAAGAAAATAAGGCGGCGGTCCCCTCCGGGAAGTGTAGGAAAGGCGTAGGTAGAAATTCCATTTTGTGTCCCAAATGCAAAGTTTGGGTGCATAAAAGATGTAGTGGGATCACAGGTAAGCTAACTAAGAACATAGATTTTACATGTGGCCGGTGTTCTGGGGCAATAAGTAGCAGCAAGTGCCCACAAAATACTAGCTCTTTCAACTGCGCAGAGGGTTCTATAGAAATAGTGGACAGCTTCCGTTACCTGGGTGACAAAATCAGCAGTGGGGGAGGGTGCTCTGAAAGTACAGTAGCTAGAGTCAGAACTGGGTGGAAAAAGTTCAGAGAGCTTATACCACTATTAGCCGCTAAAGGGTTCTCCCTAAAAATGAAAGGCAGGTTGTACGATGCCTGCATACGAACAGCAATGCTGCATGGCAGTGAGACCTGGGCATTGTGTGCAGAGGATATACGCAGACTAGAGAGAAACGAAGCTTGCATGCTCCGCTGGATGTGTAATAGCAATATACGTGAACGACAAAGCATAAACGAACTAAGGAAAAAATTAGAAATAAGAGGGATCAGATGTTGTTTACTAGAGAGAAGGCTACGTTGGTATGGTCACGTGATGCGCATGAAGGACGATAGCTGTATAACAAAGTGCAGGGCAATAAAGATAGACGGTAGCCACGGAATAGGCAGACCCAGAAAAACCTGGGACGAGCTGATAAACTCCGACCTCACACACTTACACCTCACCAAGACAATGTCACTGGACCGAGACCTTTGGCGGTACTCAGTAATAGAGAAGACCCGCCTTACCTAAATACAAAGTAAAACCTACTACAGTCAGTAGGCATCTCTAACAAAATACACCCCCGTCCCATCCACACCGCCCCCTTCTATGTAAAGTTATGTTGGTGCCACACCATCCAGGCCGAAACAAATGAGATCGTGTAGGTGTCACGACAAAAAAAAAAACACACAGTCCACGCTGTAATGTGGCCGTGTAGGCAACACGGTAAAAACCTCCCAGACCCACACTGTAAATGTGGTTGGCGTTAGGAAGGGCATCCAACTGTAGAAAACCTGCCAGACAGTCCTATGCGAGCAAGACAATCACTCTTGCCTCAAGTGGGAAAACCCCCGTCCAAACCCATGCAAGCGTGGAACACGGACGTTAAACGTTGATGATGATGATGATGATGATATACATATATATATATATGTGTGTGTGTCGATATATAGAAGAAACCAAATTGCATCCGGTTGACCAGCTCTAATAACGAATGCATACATCGATGTATGTATGTGTTGCTGATACTATATTTTATCGACAACATAAGGATGAAAGACAAAGCTAACATCGCTGGATTTGAACTCAGAATGTAAAAGACTGACCAAATGTCGTAAAGCATGTTGTCTACTGCTTTATCGATACAGCCAATCCACCCCCACTTGATAAAAAAATATAGTTATAAAAGTGAATAAAAACAAATTAAGTTTAAAGTATAAGTATTTGGCAATTTGAAATATCATCTTTATTTATTATTTGATTTTTCTTTGTTTTATGCCAGTATATTTCCATTAACCCTATTTATATGACATGTTTGCTCGGATGAACTGGAATAGAAAATTATAACGTTTTAATAATCAGGGAACAAAATAAACCACCAACAACAAAATATTAATTACAACGGAGTAAACATATAAATAAACATTTCATAGAATAAAATCTAGAAGAATATAAATTCCAAAATAATTAAAAAAAACTATAATATACGTGACGTATCTGTTATGAAAGTTAAATTTAAAATAATAAGCAGAATGTTAATAAAACAATAATTTTGGCTTCATTTATAAAAGAAAGATTTAAATCTAATCAGAAAAACAAAAGGAAAAAAATGTGATTGAAAATATGAAATTTTTAATCATATTTATTCCTGTATTTATTCCTTATTTGTTTCGGAATATTTTCTTATTTATTTACTATTTGTTTAGTTTTTTTTTTATTTGCTTACAAAAGTTCAATTTTTGGAAAATAATAATAATTTATCGAATTATAATAATGTTTACAAATATTTAGCAGCAATTTTTTGGCAAAGTCTACAGTGTATGTAAATTAAAGTTTAGACAACATTGGTTGTAGCTTAGCAAGAATGCACGCAATGATTAATAATAATTGTTTCTTCTTTTGGCACAAGGCCAGCAATTACCCAGTGCATTACTGGTACTTTATTTTATCGACCCTATAAGGATGAAAGGCAAAGTTAAACTCGACGGGATTTGAACTCAGAATGGCAAAGGACGAAACTCTATGCGTCAAAGCATGGCGTCCGACCCTCTATCGATACTGCCAATTCACCGCCTTGATTAATAATAATGATGATTTGTACTACAGGCACAAAGCCAGCAATTTGGGGAGAGGGGAAGTGACTGGTACTTATTTTATTGACACCGTAAGGATGAAAAGCAAAGCTAACCTCAGCAGGATTTGAACTCAGAATGTAAAGGGTCATAACTCTATGCTGCAAAACATTATATCCGATGCTCTACCAATACTGTCAATGATAATAATTGTTTCTACTTTTGGTACAAGGCCAGCAATTATCCCAGGGTATTACTGGTACTTTATTTTATCGACCCCCGTAAGGATGAAAGGCAAAGTTAACCTCGGCGGGATTTGAACTCAGATCATAAAGGGCCGTAACTCTTTGCTGCAAAGCATGGCGTCCGACTCTCTACCAATACTGCCAATCCACCACTGTCAATGATAATAATAAGAAACAATAGTAATATTAAATTAAATTAGGAAACCAACAAAATACTGTAGAATAAAAAAAACTATAAAATGACAAAATGTGATCGTTTACATGTTAAGAATTATTATGACAATGTATGTATATATGTATTATGTATATATGTTTGTATGTAGTTATGTATGTATGTATACATAGAGAGAAAATGCTGTGTAATCAAAAACTAAATATGTTTATATCGTTAGTTACATATTTGACAGAATTAATGTGTAAATTATATTTAAAGCGTGATGCATCTATTTTATCATTGTCAAATGGAATAGGTTTTATGTTTTATTATACTTTAAAGAATTTAATAATTACATCAAATTTATTTAATATCGACACAAAACAACAATAAAAGCTCATTTTTAATCAACAGATGATCTGACATTATAATATGAAGTATTCATAGCTCTGCCTTATTCAGTACACACACACACTGGAACTTTCACCACTCAACTACCACTTTCAATCCTTCCACAACTAAACAACCACCAAATGTTTTATCGTTTTAAGTGTTTAAAAATCTACATTAATTCCTGAACAAGTTGATAATATTGATGTATATTATTTGTTTTTTTCTTTTTCTCTTTGGCTATCTTGAAAATGTTAATCTAAAACTTGGCTTCAAAACCTATTTCTAGGATTTTAAAATCATATCACTTTTTTTATTCCTATTAAAAATTGACTGAATAACAAAAATCTATTTACAAATGTAATATGGGTCTGAACACTACCCATTTATTTCAGAAAAGGATGGAGAGAGATAGAGATGAAAAACCGACCTCAGTAGGTGACTGGTACGTTTTCATTGCCCCCACACACACACATACTTCATTTTACTTATCATTTGAACAGATTAGTTCTATATATAGATATATAGAACTAAAGACATTAAATTAATATTACATCAAGGTTTTATAATATCTATTTTATCGTATTACAATTTATAGAATTGAAAAAAAAATGAAGTTGAAAAATACACACATATATTCACGCTTACATACATTATATATATATATATGAGAGAGAAACAAAAATTTAAATATAATAGCATATATATCATTATTAATTTGATGAGAATGTAAAAGTGAAAACAAACGTTAAGACAAATCGATTTATGGTAGCTAGTTGTAAATAAACAAACACTACAGTTCAAATATAATTGACATTGAAAGATTAGGTAAACTTGAATGTAAATCCTCCATAGTTGGGCAAATTAAAATCAGATCAAGTGTACTCGTCAGTTGGTTAGAATGAAAATGAATTGAATCACTCTAGAGGCTGTAGACGGTGTAGATTCTCGGTTGATATCGCTCATCCATCAGGGAAAATATTAGGCATGGAACCACAGTATCATGTCGAAATGACTTCACCTCTTTTAACTGCTGCATAAGGAATGTTGGTTAAAGATGTAGATTCTCTCAGGGAAACAAAGGCTGCTGCAATTTGGTCTTCTCCAATCATCAACATTGCAACAACAAAGACAGCCTCTCATCCCCAAAACTCACCTTCTCCTCTTCCACCTATAATGGTGATGATAATGACGTGATGAGGTCGACCACATTAATACTGTGAATTATTGTGAGGTCGATAAAATAAAGTAGCAGTAATACACTGGGGTTCGATTTAATCGACTTACCCCCCCTCCCCTTCATATTTCTGGTCTTGTGCCTCAATCAGAAACCATTATTCATATTATTGATGTTATTATATTTTTACGACGATCATAATGATAGTGATGCAATGCATGTCATCTGAATAGTTGTTCAATGTCTGAGTTAACGCCTGCTTTCTGAACCATATCCCAATTATTTCAGCAAAGCTTTTCACTGTTAACTTGAAAGAAGAGAATATTACAAAATCATTCTTCTATTTTCAAACGTTAACACCACAATTCTATCTCAATACGCAGAAGAACATACAAAAGATATAATTAACCACATTGTCATTAAGCAGATTGTTTCTTCCTTCTTTTTATTTTATTTTCCTTTGTTCTTTCACATTGATTCTCTTTACTTTCATTTTGTTTTGACTTTTTCATTTTTTTATTGTTTTTCTAATCTGTTTTCTATCTTTGTTATTTGTCATTACTTATTTATTCTTTTATAAGTTGTTTCTTTCTTTTATATTATTATATAGTATTATAACATTATACTGCTCCTGTTAGGTTTTAGTTCTCGTTCCCACTTCAGCCTCTCTCTAGACAATGTCACTGGACCGAGATCCTTGGCACTATGCAGTAATACAGAAGACCCACCTTGCCTAAGTACAAAGCGAAACCTACAGTCAGTAGGCACCTCCTAACCAAAAATACACCACCATCTCACTACCCCTACCCCACCCCCATCTACACCACCCCTTTCTCTGTAAAGTTATGTTGGTGCCACAACATCCAGTCCTAAATAAATGAGGTCGTGTAGGTGTCATGACAAAAAAAAAACACACAGTCCACGCTGTAATGTGGCCGTGTAGGTAACACGGTAAAAACCACCCAGTCCACACTGTAAACGTGGTTGGTGTTAGGAAGGGCATCTAGCCGTAGAAAACCCGCCAGACAGTCCTATACGAGCGAGACGACCAATCTTGCCTCACGTGAGACAATTCCCGTCTAAACCCATGCTAGCATGGAAGATAGACGTTAAACGATGATGATGAATATATATATATATATATATATATATCTGTGTGTGTATGTATAAATATATATATATATATAATTGTTTCTCTGTCTCTGTAATGTTTCTGTCTCTCACTTTCTTTCTCTTTTTACCTGTCTCATTCTCTCTTTCTCCCCCTCTTTCTCTCATTTTGTCGTCCTCATGTCGCACCCAACCATTTTGTTCGGCTCATTTAAAATTTTATGACTTTGGTTAGCTTAGCAAAATCTTTAACATTTCTTTCCATTTTTCTTCTCTTCAAAAATTCTACAATACTTCACATAAAACTAACATCTGACTTAAGTTGTCAGAATCTTTCGATTAAATGAAAAAGAAAATAAAAGCATATTGAAGGCCTTGCACTCACATAGATGTGTTTACATTCTAAAAAATGTTTAAAAAATACACATCTTCTCACTGTTCTTTTGTGTAATTGTTCATGCACAGCATATAGTAAAAATGACTAACACCTTCCATTTGCAATTACTTTGTCTTATTTCCACTAACGTTTCATTTTAATTTTAATTTAAATACAGCTTGTGTTGCTGACTGTAATTAGTTGAATCTTGGTAGTCAAGAATTCATTGAATGCTCTGTTGTTTAATTGTTCCTTATCTCATTGTTCATTTTTCAAGATCTTTGGTTACTGATGTCCCATACTTCTCACAAGCAATATCCTATTTGTTTATATCATAGAAGATTTCATATATTTTAATTATTTATTTAATTCTTCAGTTATTTAAGTAAAATGTCAAGCAAACCGCTTTATTAGGAGACCTTGAAGGAACGGATCCATTCACTATTAATCAATTCGTTTAATTACACATTGGTTTGTAATGTTAATGAAGGCATTTTAAGTGGGAATCTTCGTCTCACTTCAATTTCATTGGCTTATTCATGTAAGCAACCAGCAATAAAAAAAATATTTGTATATTTGTTAAGATATTTAATGTAGTCAGCATAAAAATGTCTAATTATAACTGCAAGAACTGAGGAAAAATGTAATTAGCTTAGCAATTAATATTGTAATCAATTCAGCAAGCACGTATCACAACTCTAGACATGTTTCCAGCTAACTAGACGTCTTCAGCAAAAACAAACATCCTTATACTTGTGTAAATAGTGATGAGAGAATCCCTAAGTAAAATTTACTTACAAGTAGGTACTAAAAGACTATGTAAACCAATGAATCCTACACATCATCTACAAGAAAAGTAATGTATGATTCTCTCAATAAATATATACACCAGGTACGATATAATTTATACTTAGCTGAAGAGATATAAGAAGTTTCCCATCGTTTTTGTTATTTATTCTATTTAGAATAACTAAATAGAAATACTAATGCGACAAGAATTATTAATGTATTGTTTTAATAATTTTGTATCTTAGAAATTAAATATTGTTGTTTTTTGTTTTTATGTTTTGATAGGCCACCAGTTGATGCCTGCTACTGGTTCTCTCAATAAATATTTCACCAGGTACGACGTGGTCTATGCTTAGCTGAATAGGTATGATAAGATGTTTTCCATTCCTTTTGATGTTACATCGTACATTTGTTTTGATTTTGTTATTGAATATATTCAATTATTCCTCTCAAGATTTCTTCTTCGAAATCGCTTTATTAAAAATCTAGTTGTGTTGTCATTTAATTGATGATGGCTCCAAACTATCAGAAATGTTTGTAAAGAAGAAACTGGAAATGACATAAAAGAAGCAGGTGTTTATTTTGTTGATATTTCCTGAAGTGACAACTACTTACACTTGAACTGTATCCATATGTCCTGAATACTTACTCTTGCTTATTCACAAGAAAGTATTGAAATGATGAGCAATATGGCGAATAAGCTGTCACCTATGACATCATTATTTTTCTTTTGTTGATAATCTTCACAACTTCATCTACTGATGTAAATACACACATCAATATTTTATTGCTTAATGATTCAGATATTAGTTGTATTCCGATGTTTCATTCGTACACTAAAATACTTACTTCACTTGAGGTCAGTTGTTACTAAGCTATCGGTCTCAGCATTCAGAGTGTCCTTCAAAAATGTATACATACTTTCAATTGTGATAAAAACAATGTTTATATAGAATATTAAAGTTGTTATTACTCAAGACAAAGTAGATGCGGTCAGAATCTGAGTAAAACGTCAGTAGATTTTCATGTATTTGAACATAACTATTTATTCCTCATTAAATTTGAATGAGATGTTAAGATCTGCAATCAACTAACTTCAACAATGCCACATTTCATTTCTCTATTCCCAAACAATACATTCCCTAAAGTTGTCCCTATGCATTAAACAACAAAACCGTGTTTTATATGAAGATAAGAGCTTAATGACATTTGCTGGCAGTTGCTGATCAAATGTGCCATATTTTTCACAAATAAATGACATAAGTGACATCTTATGGTCACCCTCCAGTACTTAACAACTTCCAGGTTTTTTATTGTTCAACACACATTTAGTAGCTACCTCGTGTTCATGAATTGGAAACTAATAAACTTCGGAAGGCAGCAAGTAGGTAACAATTATTTCCTAGACTATGAACGGAGAGTTTTTCAACAGCTCTCTTGCTCTTCAGTACTAAGAAACAGCTTAATCCTTTAGCATTTAAACTGGTTGTATCCAGCCAGAATTCTCTCTCCTCTCTCTGTTCAAACCAGCTGCTTATACTGACGTTAAGGTATTGTTCTCAAAATAAATAACATCAAAATCCTGTAGATTCGATATTATGTGAGATAATTATATAAGATAAAGCCTTTCCCACAAAAATACAATAGTATATATAGAGAAATGCAAATGCTAAAGGGTTAAACATCATAACTTCTACACAGGTATTATCCCACAGTATTAAGACACACCTGAAACTGATTGTTACCTACACACATCACTAACAATCTCATAGCAGTTTTACAGCGATTTCTGCACCAAAATATATCAACATTTAATTAACAGATCAAAGAGAATAACAAAGTTAAAATTAAAAGCAATGCGGCAAACACTTTGTGAGACAAAGTTAATGTTAACGATGGTAAAAATTATGACAGTAATGGGTGTGGCGGCTAAATATGATACAAATGATGAAAAAACTGTTTCTGATGAAGTTTACTATGATGATGATGATGATGATATCATGTAATTGATGATAATGATGTTAATGCTATTAATGATGACAGTGATGATAACGATGATGATGATGATGATATTTCCTTTATTTACTGATCGCTTCACTTTGAAGTAAATAATTAAACTTTATGAAAATGTCAGTTCGATCGCAAAATGCAATGACCGGAAATGTATAGCATAGGCCAAAAAGTGAAAAAAAATATAGTAACAACTAGAAAACGACCTCCATTAGAGAAAAGAAGACGACAAGAAACAAGTTTAGTGATAACAACAACTAAAACACCAATAATGATTGCCGGATATTGTAGAAGGAAAGAAAATCTATTGGAAAGATGAAAAAATAGGTTCGCCATGCTTGCCTGCTTTCTCTGTCTGTGAAAGCTTTGCTAAGTACATGAAATTTAACCATCAAGATGAAATGTTTCACTTGATGTAGTCTAGCATTGGAAATTCTATAATTGTCTTATATTTTTATGTTAATTATTAACTGTAGAATTATGCGAGATCAGGACAGTTCGGTAGCCATGTGTACAGGAATGTAGCAGAAGGCCACCACCTCTTTCTCTCCTTGCCATTTATTATAAAGAGTGAATAAAACGTAAAAGTTATTAAGAGGTTTGATGAGGAGAAAAGTGTCTGCCATCAGTATTTTCAATATTTCCACCATGGTGTCTCTTTTATTATGGCCACGAAACAGAAAAAATGCCTGCTCTTCCCGGCCAAGGAAAGGCTAATAGAATCAATCAATAAATATTTCAATCCATTTTCCATGCAATAATAACAGCTATTTGACATAACTGTATGAGTCAGTAACACTGGGACTGTGACAATGCAAGCAGAACAGTTTCGTCCCTCAGTATACCTCTCAGAAGACCTGGTTGACTGAAGTTCGCTGCTTGTAGCTACTGAGATTAAAATCATTGGGTGTTGATCTAGTTGTCTATAGAATTCAATAAACCACTTTGCTTGACTGGTTGAGAGTAGGGAGTGCATGACAAGACTACATAAGGTAGGAGCGCGATATTGGTTTTAATTTGGTTCAAGACTGTACTTCTACTGAAAGGTTGAGCAGCATGAAAAGGTGCCCTCCCAAAATTGAGCACAATTTCTCATCGTCCCCTAATAATCTCTACAGATGCCCCAGCAGCCTTAGTCCATGTCTGGGCATTATTAACCACAGAATGCCAAATCATTTGCACAGAAATTGTTGGTAGTAGGACTAGCATGTATCTATAACACTGTTATGGCCAGTCAGGCGAATTATAGTGTATTGTAGATATTGTTATGAAACAGTTTCCTTTCTTCCGACAACGCAACTTCACAAAATAGCGTGCATCACAGAATTCCTAGTCTCACCACATCTAAATATGATAAGAAAATGATATTCCTTCCATGCCGACCACATGTGACTGATGACATAAACCAGCACCTTTCAGTAATGATGAGTTGGGGAGGGGTATAATAGATGAAACAGTTATAGAAATATGTATACAGATATGTCTGCATGTGTGCAAATATACATATGTGTATGTGTACATCTGTATACATATAGGTATGTCTGTACACAGCAGCATGTAACCTAAAGAATATATTCCTATGAATTCATAATATGGTCATTATTATTAATACTAGGGCAGTGGATTGGCAGTATCGGTAGAGGGTCGGACGCCATGCTTTGCAGCATAGTTATGGCCCTTTGCATTCTGAGTTTTAATCCCGCTAAGGTTAACTTTGCTTTTCATCCTTACAGGGTCGATAGAATAAAGTACCATTAATACACTAGGATAATTGCTGGCCTTGAGCCAAAAGTAGAAACAATAATTATTAATACTATTAATAATTGTCTTGCTGTAGTTGTTGTGCTGCTGTTGTTGCTGCTGCTGTTACTATTGCTGCTGTAGTTGTTATTGCTGTTGTTTCTGTTTAGATTATGTTTTTGGCTGTCGTTTCTGCTCTTGACATTTCAAGTCTTTTAACGTGTAATTGCTGTGGCTAATGATGCACCATCTTTAATATTGATGCTATTAGCAGCTGATAATGGTGGTGATGGTGGTGGTGATAAGGATGGTGATGATGGTGACTGTTTTAGTGAGATAGGGGGAGAGGGAATTAAACGTACAGATGTATATTTTCTATAGTACACACATATTTACCTATCATACATAATTCTGTTTCTCTTCCCACCCAAACAATACAAATATCTCATTATAAATACATATATAGAGAGAGGAATGGAACTGTGTGGTAGATAGATAGATGGATATACACACACACAGAGAAATGGCTGGATAGCTAGATACTCCATTAAAGACTGTATGACAATATATGTATGCTATGACATGTTAGCTAATTGTATTTTGTAATAAATAAAACATGATTATTAACGAGAAAAAACCCCATTAATTCACTGAAGTATATTATTATATGGTGTAGTCTGCCATTTACTAAATACACACACATATATATACATACACAAACACTCACATATACATATAAATACATGCATACTTACTCATACCTACATACACGTACACACAGATATGTACGCATACAGACATACAAACACGCACGCACACGTACAAGCATACACACAGTCACTCAGACTACCTGTATGTTTATATATATATATATATGTAGAGAGAGAGATGTAAATAACTGTGCATATACATATATGCAAACACACATTTGACTGTTACATCACTGACTAAATACATCACCAGTTTCAATGAACGCATCCATTCCTCACCATTCCTGTGTGTACAATACCACATGATAATACAACCACCCACACATCTATATCCAAAAGACATACTGCATTGGGTGTCTCAAGTTAATAATATATACTAGCACATCAAATGTCTGTGAAACTCCCCTATACAACCCTAATCTTAATATATTTTAAGCTGTTAAACTACTAGCAGCTCAACAGTGAATCCAAATGGGCCATGTTTCAAGTGAGCATATCATTTCCCCATGAGCATTCATATGCACATGAAAATACATATATTTACAGCTGCATAAACACACACACACACACATATATATACACACTATATATATATATATATATATATATATATATATATATATATATATATATATATATATGTATATATATATATATATATATATATATATATATATATATATATATATGTGTGTGTGTGTGTGTTCATATATATGTACATCTATATCTAGTATATATATATATATATATATATATATATATATACTAGATATAGATGTACATATATATGAACACACACACACACATATATATATATATATATATATATATATACACACATACATATATACGTCCGTACATATGTATATGTGCATAAATAATCAGTGAGGTGATAGTGAGGTAATTTTGTATGTACCATTGTCCGGTTCATTAAGCTTGTGTTAAGCTTTTGTATTTCTTTCACTATATATATATTTTTAATGAATTCACTAATCATAAGTATTCTTCTCTTCCATTGGCAGACGATGATAAATGTGCAGTATAGATGTTTGAATGTGTGAAATATCTTAAAGCTAATGACTGTGATGATAAATGAAGAGAGAATGGTCAACGAACAATCAACGTGAGGGGCAGCAACAAAATAGAATGAATTTTATAATTAATACCGTAAAGAAAAAAGTTGATGAGATCTTCAGAATCAAACAAAAGTCTGTACAAATGATTAAAGGTTTTCTTGCTTAACGTTTGATGTGGAAGTGTTCCTTGATGATGTTTGAGAGATGTACCAGTTCAGTTATCTTTTATGATTGTAAACATGTCTTTGTTTGGTAAATTTCACAAATTTAAATAGGTTTATATACCATGCACTGAAGAGGAAAGATAATGAGAGCAGTAAACCTCTTCATCAGAGAGACAAAATATAGTTATGCCTCGAATCCCAATTACAGATCTCAGACTTGACGATATGAAGAAGAAGAATTGCAAAGCAAAGTTGTTTATTGCTTCTTAATATATTAAGTATTTTATCCTTAAGTATATTGTTGGAAATGCTGTTAAAATAACCTCGAGAATTATTCTTTCAAGAAATGTTGTTTGTTCGAAGAAGAGATTGACTTATATGTGACTGGCTACTTGGAATGAGAATCTGTTAATTTTTATAATGTTTATAATTTTATTTTATTTTATTTTTTGTTTTTCGTTTCAGGCGATTTCTAGTTTTATATTCATAACTGAAGATGTGAGCTATAACGAACTTTCCTTCAGGCAATACTTTCCCTGTTTATATATCCCTGTTGAAGATTTTGTCGAACTCTGAGATATACCAGCTTCCAGTTATTATCACTGTTGTCTTTGTATCTGATTGAAGGGAGATGCAAACATCTTGGTCTGGTGGGAGGTGTGTATGTTCAAATTTGTTTTTTCTGTCATATTTGTTCAGTTTTTGTAACAAAATATTGTTGGGGTTATATTCTGTATGCTTATGTATCCAATACAGGGTGGTGAATTGGTGGTGTCACAAGAATGTCAGGTAGAATGTTTGCTATATTATTTCCAGCTCTATCCACTCTGAGTTCAAATCCTGCCAGATGTTATGGTTTCTAGGTCAATGAATAAATTACTAGTCTAGTACTGGTGTCAATTCTTCTATATCTCACTCTTTCGTTTTCTCCTTTTCTTTTCCTCACTCTCTCTCAGGAAATATCAGTCTGTGTTTAGACTTAGTCTGTGATTAACTATACAGTGTGACGACAGTGGTCCCTTATAAAACCCTCAGGAGTTAAGGGTCCATGGATGTTTTCTTTGTAGTAAAATATGTGACCAACTTCCTTCTAAAGTTGTAATAGGTTGGCCATACTTAAAAAGGAGTGAAGAATGGAAGAGATGTGTGTTGGAGTCAATGGGGTAAAGGTGGGGGTAAATATGTTTGATCCATCTGCCTCAATGAGGATTAAAATCTTGTGCAAATCACAGCTTAACGTCTGACAAAGCGCAATACCTGTTAGAGAAGTGAAGTTAATAGTTATGGTAAGAAGAGCAATAAGAGAATGAGAAGTAGTGATAGTAGTGGTAGTAGTAATGACCGTAGTAGTGGTACTAATAATGAAGGAAGTAGTGGCAGTAGTAGTGGTAGTAGTAATGACTGTAGTAGTGGTAGTAGTAATGAAGGTAGAATAAGACAAATGGAAATTTATTGCATAATTAACTTTGCAAACAAAACCGACAAAACAAGCAAAAATAATAAAAAGAAATATATGTTAAAAAAATAGAGGAAAACATGAAAGAACACAATCTAAAATATAAAACTATATACAAAAATATATACATAAAAATACAGCAGTATCATTAACAAGAACAACATGAACATACAAGAATATCAACGGAAAGGGACAATACAATAATTAGATACAACAACAGTGACAACAAGAACAACAACAGCAGCATGTGACAACAAGAACAACACCAACAATAATAGCTGCAACAATAGCAGCTGCAACAGTAACAGCAACACTAACAACATCAACAATAACAACAGCAACAACAACAATCACACGAACAACAACACCAACAGCATCAGCCACAACAACAACAGCATCAGCCACAACAACAACACTAGCAACAGCAACAACAACAGTTGTAACAAAAACATCACTAGCAGTAGTAAAAGCAGCAGCAGCTGTAACAACAACAGCAGCACTAACAACATTTTAAATCCGCCATTTTCAACAATATAAAATCAACAAATGAACAAATCTGAGATTTCATTAAAGAAATATTAATAAAATAGAATCTGAGAAATAAAGATTTTAATTAATCCATAAACGTACACACAACCTCTACCACCACCACATATATATATATATATATATATATATATATATATACACACACACACATGTATATATTATATATCATCATCATCATTTAACATCTATCTTCCGCGCTAGCACTGGTTAGACGGGTTTGTCCCATGTAGAGGCAAATTGGGTCAGGTGACCGTGTCTCACTCATATAGGACTGTTTCTGGCTGGTTTTCTACTGCTGGATGCCCTTCCTAACATCAACCACATTTACAGTGCATGCTTGGTGCCTTTCAGCATATCTTTTACATGATCACTTTACAGTGTTGGCTGGATGTTTTGGGGCACCAACATAATATATATATTTGTGTGTATATACATATATCATCACCTCCACTGTTTTACATCTATTTTCCATGCTAGCATGTGGGCTTATGTGCGTACTTGTGCAAGTGCACGTATATATATATATATATATATATATATATATATATATATATATATATACATTCAATTATGCATGTTTGCGTAAGTACATGTGTGCTAGTGCTCACAGATACATTGTGTTGTGTGTACACATAGAAGCATATGTATATATAAACATATATATATATGGACCTATACAGGTGACTTATAAATATAATTGTCGAAGTATTAGTATTTTGTGCTGAATCTGTACATTGGTGAATGGTCACACCAGTTACAGGAACATATATATATATAATACACTCTACACCTCGACACTGAAGTGAACCTAAACATCGAGTGCTCACCTGGCTGAACCTACAGTAACTCCAAGTTACACTCCCTGGATCATCATCATCATCATTTTACGTCCGCTTTTCCCTGCTTGCAAGGGTGGGACGGGTCTTATTCAGCACAGCATCTCTCCACTCGTCACGGTCCTTCGTCATCTCCACCGTGAGCTTCAATGATCTGAGGTCTGTTCTCACCACCTCCGCCCATGTTTTTTGTGGTCTACCTCTTCCACGTCTTCCTTCAACTGGCATTTCCTGGCACTTCTTCACCATCGGTCATCCTCCATGCGCATCACATGTCCATACCACCTCAGTCTCCTCTCCCATACACTACATTCTATCCCTCTCAGACACAGTTTCTCTCTCAACACATTTATGCTGGGTCGTTCACGCACATTTACACTGCACATCCAACGGAGCATGCTTGCCTCATTTCTCTCCAGCCGTCGCATATCCTCTGCAGTTGCTGCCCATGTCTCACAACCATGCAACGTCGCGCTCCTCACACAGGCATCATACAACCGGCCTTTCGTACGCAGGGAGAAACCCTTCCTCATCAACAGAGGAAGCAGCTCCCTAAACTTCTTCCAATCCATCCTTATTCTAGATACTATGGCCTCGGAACACCCTCCTCCCATGCTAATCTGATTTCCTAGGTACCGGAAGCTATCCACCACTTCTATAGCGCCCTCCTGCATCTGAAAAATGTGTCTATCAATGCGACTTCTACTGTCTAATTTCCCTGTACATCTACTACATACATATTTCTCCCTACCTGTTAGTTTGCCTGCTATCCCGCTACATCTCTTGTGTACCCAGGATCTGCATTGTGTGCATTTTATAGAATTTATGCCAGTTCCTTTTCTGCATATCGAACATGGCCATTTCCCTGATGGAATCAGGGTTTTGTCCTCTTTTCTACTCATCAACACTTTTGTCTTAGCTAGGTTCACTCTCAGTCCTCTTGCTTCCAACTGCTGTTTCCATAGCCAGAATTTATTCTCTAGCTCCTCTACTGATTATATATATATGTGATATATATATATATATGTGTGTGTGTGTAGAATCAATTATTACTATATCCAACTGTCTCCACTATCACCTACACCAACTCCTCCATGCCAATCTTTACTGATATAAGCTCTATCACTAATAACACAGACTAAAGAACAACTACTACTGCAACAATTGTGACGACAACAGTAAACCACTGCAGGTCACTATTTTACCATTTCTACTGCTACCATCACCATTACTATGAACACTACGGTCAACACTGTCAACTATTAACAAGTAGAATATTTCACAATCCTACCACCACCACCAACAACAACAACAACAACAGCCGTAACAAACAAATGACAAACAACAACAAAGACAGCAATAACATTGTTACATAATCTTCCATCATCTCTACTGCCAGCACCAACACCAACTCCATCACCACCACCACCACACCATCACCAACACACCAACTCCATCACCACCATCACCATCACCACCACACCAACTCCACCACCACCACACCAACTCCACCACCACCACACCAACTCCACCACCACCACACCAACTCCATCACCACCATCACCAACACCACCACACCATCACCAACACCACCACACCAACAACACCACCCCAACACCAACACCACCACACCATCTCCATCACCACCACACCATCTCCATCACCACCACACCATCTCCATCACCACCACACCAACTCCATCACCACCACACCATCACCACCACCACCACACCATCACCACTACACCAACTCCACCACAACATCACCATCACACCAACTCCACCACACCATCTCCATCACCACCATCACCAACACCACCACACCAACTCCATCACCACCACACCAACACCACCACACCAACTACACCACACCACCACCACACCAACACCACCACACCATCTCCATCACCACCACACCAACTCCATCACCACCACACCAACTCCACCACACCATCAACACCAACACCACCACACCAACTCCACCACACCAACTCCACCACACCATCACCAACACCACCACCACACCATCACCATCACCACCACACCATCACCAACTCCACCACACCATCATCACCACCACACCAACTCCATCACCACCACACCAATTCCACCACACCATAACCAACACCACCACACGAACTCCACCACCACCACACCACCACACCAACTCCATCACCACCACACCCTCATCATCACCACCACACCAACTCCACCACCACCACACCAACACCACCACACCAACTCCACCACCACCACACCAACACCACCACACCAACTCCATCACCACCACACCAACTCCAACATCACCACACCAACTCCTTCACCATCACACCATCACCAACACCACCACACCAACTCCATCACCACCACACTAACTCCATCACCACCACACCATCACCACCACCACACCAACTCCATCACCACCACACCAACTCCATCACCACCACACCAACTCCATTACCACCACACCATCACCATTACCACCACACCATCACCAACACACCAACTCCATCACCACCACAAACCCCAAAACAACAACCATAACAACAAATACAACTACAAACCCAACAACAAGAGTTGCTTCCCCACCATGTTCCTCTCAGAACACCTTGAGTTTCTCCATCTTGAATAGCAATTGAATATGGAAACAATAACTATTAATTAAGTTTATAATGAATTATGAAATTTTAATTAGCAAATTTTCTAGCTATTTCTATGGGTGCAGACATGACTGTATGGATAAAGTGCTCACTTGTGAACCACCTGGTTTCTAGTTCAGTTCCACCATGTAACATATTGGGATGTATCTTCTGCTATAGTCTCAGGTCAACCAATGCCATATGAGAGCAATTTGGGACATGGGAACTGTGAAGCGGATGCACATTTTATAAGTTTGTATACATGTATGTGTATATGAATGTATATATGAGTTCAAATACTGCCAGTGTTAACTTTGCCTTTCATCCTTATGGTGTCAATAAAGTACAGTACCATAACATGTGGTTATTGTAAACATCAATGTTCTGTAAATTCTCACACATCTTTGTAATTTTCAAATGAGAATTGAATTTTTCTATCATTGCTACTATTTTTGATGTTCACCTAAAAAAAACTTTCAATTTTCTCCCTTAGAGATGACTTGTAATATTTTTTTACCCTCCTCTGTAGTGAGTGGGCAAATATTTGATTAATATTGTCAACATACTTGACATTTGAAGAAGGTGTAGCAGTCAATAGCAGTGAAGACAAATGTAACAGAAGTAATGCTAAACATATCGTCTGTCTTGTGTTAAAACCTTGCTTTACAAAGCAAAACGTTTCCTCATTCGAAGATTTGGTATTAACCTAATAACAAATGTGTAGTTGTTAACATTAATGTTGTTAATGTTATAATACAATAGGAGACTGAAGCAGGAGACTAGCAGCATCATATACAACTAGTATAACAAAACCACCAACAGAAAAGGTACAAATAATAACAAAAACAAGACAGAAATAGTATAATGGATGGTTCAAGAGGATAAAATGTTTGACAAGATAAACAACAAAGCAGTCGAAATGTTATGAACATGTCCAATGGAACAAATAAAACCAGCAATATGAACAACTACAATACTCCCCCAGTACCCCCGCAACAGAAAACAACATCATCAATACTCCGTCGATATCACCCGACCCCCAGTACCCCCTGCAACAGAAAACAACAACAACAACAACTATAAGTTAAATAACAATGTCAGCTTTCAAAAGGATTAAAACTAAATATGAACATCAATAATAATAACAAAGAACAACCTTAACATTACAAAAGACCATTTTGAAACACCACCAAACATTCGGTAGAACACTTGCTTCAGAAGGAAAATAAATATTGTAATCTTTACTTGTCTTATATTCCAGATTCCAAGGTTGAGATTTCTCCCAGAAAATGAACAATATCGTCCATTCCTAACCAGATGCAAAGATATTTAAAGAAACAAAGACAAAAAAAATCAAAAACAAGAAAGATGAAAATTATTTCTCCAGTGTTTGTCAGAAAGTGATCTTTCAATCAATGATATCCTAATTAGCATCCAAGAAACATCAAATATTGTGGGTGTTCCAAAGATAACTAAACATCAAATATTGTGGGTGTTCCAAAGATAACTAAACAGTTAACCTATACCAGAGTAAAACAATAGAGTCTGTTTTTATTAAATATGTAAAGTTTCCTGTCATTAAAAAATGGCATCCCGCTACACAGTAACCACCTGCGCTGCCATCATGCCAACTCTCCAAGAGAAAATCAGCTACTCACTCACTCACAAAAAATAAGGAAGAATAAAAGAATATTATTAGACAGACTTTCTAATTGAAGGATATTGAGAAAAAGATACATTTAATTGAAAAACAGTAATACTGTAAATAATATGGTTTGACATTGTCATATAAAGGTGCTTCTAATACAGTTTGAGGTTAGTTTTTAATAATATTGACTTTCATGCAAAGAGCTAAATTATAATTGTTATATATATAAGAAGCCCCTCTAACAGAAGTTATCACTGAGTAGCAAGAAAAAAAGTACTTATACTAGGAAAAGAAATAGGGGTGTTCGAACAAGAAAAAAACCTACACACCAGCATATACATGACAGAGTGCAGATATAGAAATCAGTAGAACATTATTTCCCAAACCTCTACAGCATGTGCATTTTGTCTGAGCAGACATACTGTATATAGCTCAGCCCATTGTTCAATAGAGCTATTATAAAATAATGTGCAGTTTCATAACTATATCAACTTTTCAAAATATATATTTCCTTTACATACTTTTTTGATATTCTTGAATGGGGGGGGGGGGGGGGGTTCTGTTTTTCGTTTTCATTTTTCGCTAATTTTATATTATTCCATTTCATTTTCCATCTATTTTTATATCATTTCTATTTTTTTTCTCCTATTATCTATGGCACTTTCAGAATATTCGTTTATCATGTTAGATTTTTTTTTCCTTTTTCATTAATTTATTATTTTTCTTTTGTTGTTATTTTTCATTGTTTCGTTTTTCATTTTCAGCATTATTCTATTACATCTTAATTTAGGTTTTTAGCTATTTTCACATTGTTAGCTCTTTATTTCGTTTTCCGCTCTTTTTATATTGCAGTTTCATTTCGTTTTTCACAATATTTTACGACGTTTTCTTTTGTTTAGTCTTTCCTTTATTACATTTTTTATATTCTTGCTCTATTTTTGTATCATCCCATTACAGATCTAACTGCTTTTGCTGTGTTTTATTTTTACTTAATATCCTATTTCATTTATTCGATATTCAAAACAAAACAACAACAATAAAATACAAATATATATATATATATATATATTCTAGACGTCTAACATTTTATTTCTAGATTCTTGTACAAAGTTCTTTAGAGATGTGATCAGCCAATTCAACAGAATAGATCACTAATAGTTTAAAGGTCAATGGATATATTAGGGCTAATTTGTCGAGACGCTCGTTTTGTAGTGACGGTGTCCCAGGCTCGCTCCTATTGTATGGCATCTAGAAGACATTAGCTCTTATCATTACCAATGGTTGACCTAAGTATTGTGAGTAGGAAGGAGGAGGTTGTAAAGAAACCCATCAAATAACTATTACGTGAAATGCAAAGATTCTGTTTTGTCACTCTGAGTCTTGTTCTAACTGAGGATTACGATAAACTTACGTCTGTGGACACTCAGCCCCTTACACCCTAATTCAATATTGCTGAACCAGATTGAGGATAAAATCTTGGAAGTTTTCTTTCATCAACTGAGTGTGATTTTCTAATAACTGTCCTGGTTTCTGTAAGGACATTACCGCAGCTATTTAGTTCTCCCATTTCAACCTACTGAATCATCATACTTCACCATTTTCGAATTTAATTATTATTTTGAAAATATGTTAGCATAATGTAAGTTGCTTCAATGCAGGGTTTTAGACTATTTTTCTCTGTCTAAAATTTGAAACGCGTGTCCTAGTGGTGAGGGTGTTGGACTTACTATCATAATGTTGTGGGTTAGATTCCTGGACTGGGTAATGTGTTGTGTTGTTGAACAAAACACTTCATTTCACGTTGCTCCAGTATACTCAGCTGAAAATGAGTATCGACAATAGACCGAATTTGTGACAGTGGCCAAAAGCACTGAGAAAACGTCCAACCCATGTAGCTGTATATTGATACAGAATTGTAGGAAAATATAATTGCGTCTGTGGTTAGAAAATCTCTCAAACAACTCCAGTTCTCCTACCTGTAAATATGTGTTCATTGATCCAGGTATCAGAAACATCATTAATTGTCAGAATATCTTCTTAGCCTACACAAATAAGGTCAATATTCAAATTCGTCTCGTAGTGGTGTGAGAATTATGTAGAGCTGGTGGTGTGAGAAAGAACGAAGGTTATCTACGGATTGAAGGAGGCATGACTTGTTTTTTGTAACAGAATAAAATATGCTAACATTAACCAGGGCCACGCGATGCTGATAAATCAAGTGATGCGAAAAATGAAGAACAGGAACTACTCCTCTGACGGATTTCCACACATATTCACTCAGAAAGATTTGTTTGACCCAAAGCTAGGGTAGAAATCGCTCAATGGGATTGAAACCAATTTTAGTATAACGGTTTGTGTTTCATCTAAGAATAAAGAAATCAGATTTTGATCTTCTATCAGCTTTAGAAATAGTCACAATAATTATTAAAGAAATTGTAATTCCATAACTTTCTGAATTGTATTTTCTTGTTTGATATCGCTGAAATATCTCTTGGTTTTATTTTTTAAAAAAGAATCCAAAAGTTGAATTATGCGTCTTGTCAAATGGTCAATACATTAAACAGATTTTGATTCATTTTATTTTACTCAAATCATGAAATGATTTTGCTGTTTGAGCTTTTCATTCCATAATATTAACTTTTAATTCAAAACTACAATCGAATCTCGGCTTTGAATAGTGATGACATGTTACTTAAAGATTCAAATTAAGATTGTGCACGGACTTGAAATATCGACTAGATATGAGATAACGTTGTATATCCTTCAAAAAAACTTTTTGAGAATTATATTTTAAATAGTTAAATTTCACTGTGATGTTCAAAAGTTCACTTGACTAAGTTTTACAATCGAAAGCCATCTAAGTTGAATAAAAGGAAAGTGTTTTAACTGATAGTAATTTTCTTTGGAGCAGAAACATTTAAAATGTGTTGTGTTTCTATATTTTCTTCAGCAAATACAACCGCTTCTACTAGGATGAAAAGCTACTAATTAATGTTTCTATTTATAGAGTGTTCTTGTATTTTGTGGGCGAAAACTTGTGCTGCAAGAACAATTAACATTACATTCAATACATTTCAATCAATCTAACAAATAACTTGTAGAACCGGTCATAATAGAAGCAGCGGTACAAGTTCTTAACCATATGCGGCATTCATATGTTCCATACTAAATTAAATTTTGCGAAAATAAAATTTGCTGTGAGAGTTCAGCGTCGGATAAAGAATATCGCTGAAAAAGTTATGGCTGTCTACGCTCTGAGATCAGATCCCGTTACCTTTCATTATTCCAGGGTCGATAAATAATAAGTACTGGAAATTACTATTCTTCCCTCTTTCTCTCCACACACACACACACATATATATATATATATATCGTGGAATTCCACACAATGTCGGCCACTCCAAATTCTACCCCAAGGTAAAGTGTTGCACAGTGTGACGATCCCAGATCCAGATAATTGAAAGACCAACCTCCTGGCTACGCTGCTACCTGCATTGCGTTAAATGATTAACTTAAAATTGTTGATAGGGAGTAGCCAGAAGATTGTAAAATTATTTAATGGGCTTTAAACTATCAATTTCAAAATCGCTTTTTAAAAATCTTTTATCATTTGATCAGAAGCAAGATTTGTTTTAGTTAAATGTTTAGTCAAACTAACAGAAGTATTGATCAGTTGTCCGTGAATTATTAATCAATATTTTAAATCCAATAATATATTATACAAAGGATATTCGAGAGAATTCTTTGATGTAGGCTTTCGTAAATTCGTATTCGATACCGCTAAAATTACGTTAATGTTTCCAACACAAATATTAAAAGAATATGTTACTAGAAAAAATGATTTTAAGAAGAAAACTATTACAACTAATTGAGCCGTAAAATTACTGACCTTAATTTAAAAAAAAAAAGTATATAAACTTTGTAAAATGTTAGGTTTTGATTTATTCTCTATTTACAAGCCCATTTCATTATGTTTAGGTAATTAAATTTAAAAGTAAAATGAAATTAAAACTAAAAGA